>JARJUA010000186.1:0-226296 GCA_030787035.1 Aschersonia sp. MBC 877
GGTCCAGACACCGCGGGGGGGGGCGAGGGGATGGGCGTATTGCTTCGGGGGGCCTCAATAATGGATGGCATTGGAAAGATGATTCCCATCATCATTCCCCCAGTGGAATTCCGGTCCATGGGCGGCGGTCAGAGAGGGTGTAAGGAACAATGCAACGGCAGCGGGGTGGACTCGAATGACTCGGCCAACTCAACGAGGCAATATCCTGGTAATAACTCTTGTATATTATGGTGCCTCTTGACGTCTGCTTCCATTTATACGCCCGACTTGCGTTTTTTTTTTTTCCCTCTTGCCCTGCTCGTCGGAGGAGGGGCAAGAGGTTTGGCGTGCAAACTTCCCCTCTCTTCGTATTATTTCCCTTGACAATGGCTTTTTGGCCCATTCTCAGTCGATTGAACGATCTTGTAACGGCAATGAAGACATACTTGGACAGTCCAGTTCCGACGGAATGCCAGCGACCAGGTGTAGAGGCAGATGGACAAGCGACCACCGAGTAAGGAGAGGGGGGGCGTTAGTTGATTAGAGGGAGGAACAATAGAGGCAATAAGAAGAATAAAACAGAGGGGGGGGGAAGAGGCAAAGGAAGGAAGACCGAGGCGGGTTGGGGTCGTACGGCGCAGAATCCATAGTTCCATACCAGCAGTTCAGACTGGCATGGCCTGATCGGCATGAAGACTGGCTGAATGGAGATTAGACCGGCAATGCGCGTGGTTCTCGCTGCCTGCCGTCTTCCCCGTCTTCCCTCCTCCCCTGCCCTCCCCTTTTCTCACACCACATGTTCGAGACGTCACGACGCCCCCCATACACGCCCCAATCCGACGCGGCAGGCAAGCATGACATAATCGTTCGTCTAGTCAGGGCCGACACGAAGAGCACAGCTGCGGCTCCCGGCCGTCGCAAAGCTTGACGCACGCAAGCGTTGCCACGTGTCTGACGTGTCTGGCGACGTCGCATCCTGTGGCTATGATGGTGTCTGAGTGACCCAAGCGAACTGGGGAGGACGGAGGCTCCGGCACATGTGTGCTGTGGTAGTAACATGGGCAGATGCAGTGCAACCTGCTGCTGCTGCGTCTGCCTCTGCGTCTGCTGCTGGATGGCTGGAATTTGCCTGCTCCGCCCCGAAGTTCGAGAAGAATCTCTGCCGTCCATCCTTGACACCCCCTCCATTCCCCTCTTTTTTTTTTTCCTTTTTTTTTTGTGTGTGTGTTTTTGCGCTCAACCCCGTCTGTGCTGGGGAAAATGTCCTTGTGTGCCGTTGTTCTTATGTAAATTGTGGTGTAAGCATGCCGAACCGGTGTGTGTATTGTCCGTAAAGTATGTGTACTGTGTGTGTGTCCCTGTGCGTGGCGAGCGGCGTGCCATCAAACCACCATGCCCGGCTTAAGCTATTGCGATCGTCTCCAGACCGGGCTCGAGGCCAGTCTATTCAAACCAGGGCCCTTTGGTGCATGCCGCGGGCCGCAGCCAGCATCCCCACCACAGATGGTCCTCCTGTCTCGCCTTCTTATCGCTCCTCGACTCTGAATCTGGAGCTTCTCCTCCGCCGCCACCTGTTCTGGCTTTCTCCCGTCTCGCCCTTGCTTCCTGGCTCTCCTGCGTGCGCGTGCACCAAAGAGACCGGACGGAGGAGTGTCCCCGTGACCATGATGTCCTACGCCCGTGATATAGCCCCAGAGCCTATAGCAGCGGCCAGCCGGATGGCTGCATCATCTCTCAAGACCGATTGCGCCCTGAGAACGTGGGCCATGACCGCCGCCACGGACCGGTCCCCTGGCTCTTCGACCACCCTGTACGTGCGTGTGTACGTTGACGGCAACGCTCACCGCCGCTTTCGATTAACGGGCCAGGCTCGCCCGTTCGTGGCGCCGTTCCGGAGTTGGCATGGTGCGATGCCGATGCAGAGTCGGGCTCACCTTGCCCATCAGCAGGCGCATTTGTCAAACCCTTTCTGACTGGATGGATGAACTGCCTTGTCAACGGGGGAAGCAAGACGCCACCCGAGACGCCAGTGCCTGATGCTTGACCACCGACCGATTTGCTCGTGTAACTGACGCCTTGTTTCACAACAAATCCTCTGTTGAGCACACACCGTTCCGGCCGTCGCCTGATCGATATCTCTGAAGCGTCTTGGAGATCAAGGTTTGCGCGAAATGACGCCATGAAACGCATGGTTCGCATCGCGAGCGCACCGCTCGCCACGACGGGGCGCTTCCGGAACCTTTCGTCGTATTCACCCAAGCGGTCTCGTCCTGTCGGTCTGTTGGCTCGAAGCTCTTTCCCCCTGTGGCATGTCTTTTCTTATTCGACTTCTCTTTGCATTGACCGTCAGAGCTCGTGTGTCCCTAACGGCTCTCGTCGGATAGACAGGGGCCCCCCCCCCAGGGGAAGCGCGCCCGGGTCATGATACTGCTCTCAACACACAAAGGCGTGATATTATATCGACTCTTTTCTTTTTCCTCTCCCCCTTAGCGTAGCCGTGTTCACCCGCCAGACCTACGCCAGCCCAAAGAAAGTGTTGGCCTTCTTCCCTGACTCTCTCAGCACGCATGTTGACCGGGATGACGAAGCGAGCTTGGCCCGTCAATCCTTGGGCAGGAGCTGGAGCCGAGAGTGTTGTGCGGCCACTTTCCTTGGGCATCCTAGAATCAAGAGTCAATCAATTACATATGAATCAATAGAGCAAGACATTGATTAGGTGGGGTTCAGTTGCCCACGTCGTCATGCCTAAGCAGGCAAAGACCTAGGCCCTTGGGATCCTGGGACCATGGGATCATGCATCCGATCCAGGTCGGGTTTTTTGACTAACGGTCAAGAGGCGATCAGACACTCCCCTTCCAGCCGCATTCGTAGCCGAGAGAGACAATCATAAAAAGGCCCAAGAGAAAGGGCGTGATAATGTTCGCGTCCCCGTGAGTATAAATTGGCGACAGACCCGCGTATTGTCTGGAACAGCATGCCCCCTCCCCGTGTCTAACTCTCCCTCAATTCCCGAATCAAAATTATCTTGCCTTCTCTGACGTCAAAATCATGGTGTTTCATTCTTGCCTTTTCTGGCCACACCGGGGCTACTGGGAGGGTTACTCCCTAGGCGGCATCAAGATCAAGGTCAAAGCGCCGGACGAGAATGCTTTCCATGTCAGACCGGGTGACATTCCGCCGTACTTCTGGTACAAGGGCTTCCATCAGCGTGTCAAAAGCGCCGTCGGCCGAAAACCCTCCTTCCCCGTCCACAGGGGCTATTCCGAGGCCAAACGTCTGATCGGTCGTGGCAGCGTGGCCGACGTAGAAGACCTGTCCCTGCAGGCCCTTGACTTTGTTGCCCAAGTCTTCCAAGACGTTGAGGATGGATCCGAGTCTTCCACCCTGGCCGAAACAGAGTCCCTGCCCTCGGCAGAGTCGGGTCCCATGTTGGTCCAGCTAAGGCTATCATCCGATCTCGAAGAATGGAAGAAGACTCAGCATGCAGCCGGCAACGTTCTCCCGCCCAAGGGCCCCGGCTTGGCCAAGGCATCAAGCGAGATCCTCAACATCCTTGGCGCCGCAGACTGGCCTGAGGCCATGCAGACCAACAACGCATTGTTCGGGTGCGGCATTGCGAGCCTGCTCATGGGCGCTGCCGATGCGCAGACCATGTTCTCCAACTATGTGACCGACATGGCCTTTTACTACGAGCACGGCTACAACTACATCTTCCCGTCGCTGGAGCCGTTGTTGGAGAAGGGACTCTCGGATCCGCGCGCGCTTCGCACCCCCGGGGGCTTGGAGCGCCGAGGTGGCGTCTGCGTCGGCAAACGGTATATCCAAGGCAAAATTGCACTGGAAAAACGCCACAAGTCGCACCTGACCCATCGCTCCGCGCGGCTAGGACGCCGCACGGCGCAGATCGTATCTCTGTCGGAAAGCAGCCTATTAGGCATGGCTACCGAGGCCATAGCCCGTGGGTGCGATCCGGGAGCCGTCATGAGCGACCTGGTCTTCAGCTCGCCGGGGACAGACGTGGTGGATGTGGGATGCGACTTGCTCAATTCCGAGGTCATGAATTCTTTTCTCAACGTAGGCGACGTGACCGACTCCGGCATCGTCAGCGAAGATGTTTTGCGAAGGGTATACGACGCCTACGCCGCAACAGGCGCCCGAATGCTGACAGAAAGATGGTATGAACCCGTGGCCAGAATGTGTGCCGCCTTGTACACCTGGCACATTCAGAACGACCGACACATGTTTCTTCGACGAGCCATTCTCGGGTGGCCCAAAGCTCGCAAGACACCGGCTAGACCCCAATGTGAGGCCGACTTTGACGAAGTATTTGACAAGCAGTACCACACCACCGGCTTCTCGCGGCCGCTCGACGCAAAATACGAGTGCAATGGCGCCGACACTTGCGACCATGTTGGCGAGTTCCTCGGCCGCCACGACAAGCCGCTGCTCCGAGATCTCTGGTGGTATCTCGTTCTCGGCCCACTGGAATACGTCCGAGGGGGCGAGGTCGACGGCGTGCATGAGCAGATGCTCATTGAGGGGTCTCGACTGCGGATGGCGAAATTGTTTTCCCAAGGTCTAGTGCTCGAAATGGTGTGGCTCATTGCACATGCGAGTCACCACGCCTGGCAGGTCAATTATCTGTTTGAAGCTGCCATGTTTGGGAGTATACTCGATGGCGGCAAGTTGGTGGGCAAACTTGACAGGCATGAAGACGAGAAGCAAGGATGATGCCTGCTCCGAACTGGCGTTCCCGTCGGTTGGACCCCAATGGAACCCATGTCCCCGTGCTTTTCATCCGGTCTTCTTCGCAGATCAGGGAGCGCGTCGAAATACGGAGTTCAAGGGAGTGCCTCTTGCTACGCTCATGTCGTGAAAGGCTACCCAGTTTTCTTGCGGATACCGTTTTTGCGTGACTCCTTCTCGCCGTTGCATTTATTTGCCCTGGCGTGTCGACTGCTTTTCATGGTCAGATGGACGGGATCCTTGTTGCGATGGTCTGCCGCTCATTCCAGCTTTGGCGTCACCTGCGGGTTTGAGCATACATGCATGACGTGAATGAAGGGCGAGAAATGATTGGCATCGCATGAGCTTGACACAAAAGTGAATGGATTTGACGTGCTCAAGGTTCTCCTAATATGCATTTTTGGCATTTTTGGCATTTTGTCGTGCAATCCGTCGCGCAGTGGGGCTGCAGTTGGCGGCAGGAGTTAGGCTGTCGGTCACTTCCGAAATGGGCAAGTGGGAGAGAGGGTTTGATATACTCGGCACTCTGTAAATAAGTATGCAGCGATTAACGTGTGTGTTTTTGAGGGGCTCGATGCCGATGCAACCTGGCGATTGTGACGACGCCTTGGCCACTGCTCTACTGCTGCCGGAACTCAGCAAGAGACAAGGCAGCTGTTACGTGCGCTACATGGAAGGCATTTCTCTCTAACCGGCTGGCGTTCATGCAGCTGATGGACACAGGCTATTATTCGGCAGAAATCTTTCCATTGATGACCTTGACTGTAGGGTAGGGCAATAAAAGCGACTGGGCCTCAATTTGGGCATGACTATATGCCAGATCAAGCATTTGTCATGTTCGGAAGATGCAGTCTCACTCGAGTGGTCTTTCCAAAGCTGGAAATTGGGCTGACGAGTAATATGAAGGCAGAAATGACGGTAAGACGGCCAAGGAAAGTGAGGGCCTCGATGTCAGCCAATGATGACCGAACGGTCCTCCAAAATCAGGAAATGAGAGCGACCTGTTACCCTGAATTGGTCAAGGAAGACATTTCCTCGTGACCAGCGCTCCTCGCCACGTCACAAGACAGCCATCAAGGCGGCGAATCCGGCAAAGCTGTTGGAACGTCGCCGTCTACAAGCATCGTGCACGCAGGCTTCGTACTGATCAGGCTGACGTGCAGTCAAGGGGGGAGCATTGCGGCTCCCCTTGGAGTAGGCAGCGGAGTTTATGCTATTCGGAGCCAGACGAGCCACAGCTGCAAAAGCTGACTGCAGAAATAGTGTGAGATGGAAGCGACGATGGGGCAGAGTCACTGCCAACCAAGGCAGGGCCGTAAACCTGAGCTTGGCCCACCGTGCCTTGCCCAGACCAATGACAGCCCGTCGCGTGCGTGCGGTCTCTGTTCGGGAAAGGCACTGTAGAAACGGACATGAGAAAGACTGCGGCTGAATGAAGGCAGAGTTTCATAGTTCCATCAGCGCCTCATGTATCGACTAGACTTGCCAGTGTCGCCCAAACAAACATAGAAGAGAGAAATAAGGCAAAAAGGGGAAGGGGTAGGGTTTTACGCCGTTCCGCGTCTCGTGCCGCATCGTCAGCTTGTTCGAGAGGGTCGAGAGAGACTACCACAACTACTTGTCGTCTCGTGGCCCGCCCCACTTGTCTCATCCACAATTTCCCCTCCTCCTCCACATTCGCTTCTCCAGACTTTCTACCCCAATGCCACCCACATCAAGTCCGCATTCCGCATTCCAGCATCCCAGCTCGGCAATTGCAACTCTGTGGGCTAGCATCGCATTGCATTGAGCGCTGCAGACGTTCAAACGTCTTTGACGCTCAGTCTGTCGTCGCAGACATGTGCCATCGAACCTCTTGCCTACAACAATGCTACGGCTCCTGTGCGACATCCGAAGAGGCGCACCATATGGAGTATTGAAGGCCTCACACAACACCCAGACAGCTCCGTCGCATGAGCCTTGTCACTCAAATGCGCGGCCAAATCAGATCTCATCACAACGAGCGAGGGGACGTTGAAATCTCGAAACCATGAACAGGTCCAAGACCAAAGACAGCTCGTCCAGTGCGGCCACCTCATCCAAGTGGGCCAAGTTGAGCGGCATATGGAGACCGTCAGGAAGCAAGTCGTATCCGAGCGAAGCCAATATCCTCTCCGATACTCTGCCCGAGCTCCAGGAGCTCAGAGTCTGCATTCAGCATATGCGCCCAGCGTTTGCGAACCCTGGGCAAATCGAGTCGGCTCTCGAGAAGTTTGAGAAACATGGCGAGATCTGCTACAACCTATGCAGGTCAATCCTTCAAGACGACATTGCAGCCCCGCGCCGCTTCAGTGCTGCCGACACTATTCCGTTGCGCCGTTTCCCCTCCGACGTTTCTCACAGCCCTGCTGGCACTGTCTTCGAACAAGGCAGTCCCCACAGTGGAAGAGGATCGAGAGATATTGCCACGACGAGTGATTTTCGGCTTGGCTCTGCGACCGATCAGTACCTGAGCTCCATCAGCGACTGGAAAGAATGCTTGGAAACCTTGCGTGACTCCCTCAGAACCAATCTCGAAGAGACTTTTAAAAGATACGAGCGAGATCACAGTCCAGAAATCATTGAGAAGCTTTTCACAAAGGAGCAGACCAAATTAAGAAAAAAAGCGATAAGTCGCATGAGGAATGCAAACGTTACCAGGCTTCTTTCTGCTGACCCTGACTTTGTAAGAAAATGGCCATCCTCCATGCTACGCTTTCTTAAGGTACTGAACTGACCTCGTATGTTGGCTGGCAGTTTCATCGATATGGCATCCGCTTTCGCAATTATTTTAGCGTTCAGGACGAGCTGAACAAGGTGCGTAGGTTGCTGCAGTCAGGCGAATCCGGCGTGTCCTTGTCACGTCCGGTCAAAGAGGTCAACATCTCGGCACGCGGCGATTCCATACTAGAGTTTGCCAATCTGGGGTCCGAGGCGTCAGACACCGACCCGGTGCTACGCTTCCGCGTCTCGTCCACAATGCTGGCCGAGACATCTCCCATTTTTGCTCGTATGTTCTCTGGTCAACCTCAAAGCGCGTATCTGCACGAAGCAGAGGATATATCTCATGACGTTCCGCCGAGTTCGGCCTCATATGTATGCGAAGACGACTCTGAGGTGCAACTCTTTCGGATGCCGCAACACGAACTTAACCGCCTCGGCTCACTGGAAGTTCTGCTGCATGCAGCGCACTTGAACGACGACCAAGTGCCGCGCAAAATTAGCTTCGAGCAGTTCGTCGCCATCGCAGAGTGCTCGATCCGGTACAGGAGCACGTCTCCCCTCGAACAAATCGTGGAACAGTTGTGGCTACCCCATTGGATGGGCTGTGGCGCTGATGACATGCCAGACGGTCTACTCATTATAAGTTATGCATTCGGGTGTAGGGAATTGTTCGCACGCATGTCCAAAAAGGCGGTGCTTGGTGTGCTGGACGAGGCAGATTTGCGAAGCAAGCCCTGGCCGAGGAAAATTCGGGACAAGATATGGGCGGTCCGTTCGGCAAAAATGGAACAGGTCTACGCCTGCTGCGCAAATGCCTATCAAGAATACCTCCGGCCACCAGTTCAAGACACCAAAGAGTCTCACGCTGCTCGAGAAGCCACTGTTGGTCGTCAGCCGCCGCACAAGATGGCCAGGAAACAATTAGCTCTGACATCTCTTCCGAGGTGTCCCAGGGGCGATCGTGCCTGCGATGCGGTCACCTGGGGCTGGTTGTCCATCATCTTCAACGAAGTGAACGTCATGTCTCGCATCCTCCAGCCATGGGTCTTGTCTCATGTCCCGACGTACGAGCAGCCGGCGAGAAGCTTGGCTCAAATGCTGGAGGCGCTAGGCTCAATACCGAGTCCACCAGGCCTCGTTCATCAAAACGGGGTGTGCGATCCAACATTGGCCTTCCGGAGGGCCATTGGAGACATATCCAGCAGCGTAACTGGTTTGAAACTTTATGATATCAGCGGGCGGAGTCACGGCTGGGGTCTGTCGAAACGTTGGACAATGCAGCCGGAAGCAGAGCCGCACCGGATGGCGCCAAACCCATCGGGTGACAGGTACTCAGTGATGGCGGATTTCTCAGACGATATTCGCTGTCGCATATTGGGCCAGATCGACGTCCTCGACGACCTGCAAGCCGCAGCGCAGGTCAGCAAGGACTTCTATCGCTCATACCGGACCAACAAGGCCAAGTTGTTGCGCAGGTTCACGGAGCACGGGTCAATACAGGCCTCGTCGGGAGGTGCCAAAGGCGGGAGAGGTCATGTCGAGAACAAGTCCCTACGGAAAGATGCTCATCTGCTTCAACCGGCACGTGAAAGGCCTCCCGCTGCCGGGGGAGGATTGTCGGATCATCATTCTATCGAGGACGGGACCGACTCGGACAGCAGCGAATCGTCATCGTCATGGCGCGACAGCATCCATCACGATGGGCCGACCCCATCAGAACGATCCAGACAGCCAGCTCGTCGTCGGCGAGAAGGACCCCCTTCCTCAACCTCTTCTTCTCAACAAGACGAGAGACGGACAGCAGCAGCTCCATGTGCGGACGAAGACCCCATGGCGCTGGAGAGGGCCGCAAACATCCTGTGGCCCCCCACGGCTCCGCGAGACGTCAGCAAAGCACACGTGACCACGCCGGGGGGAGACGGAGACAGTCGGGAGAAATTTCTCGCTTCTGAGGTATTTTTCCTCAAAATGGACAGTCAGTCGTTGGTGCACAGCAACGAGAAGCACCTGCAGACTGATGCGGAACGGTACATGGGGGTGAAGTCTAAACGGTGATGGAAGTGGGGGAAATGCACGACCATGCAGTCTTTCGCACGAGGATTGATGCATGGCATTGTTGTATGGACATGGAGCTCCTCACGAGGAACGATGCATGGCATCGGTTGCACGGACATGCAGCCTTTCGCGCCCGGATGGATGCATGGCATTGTTGCATGGACATGGAACTTGTCGCACGCGATATGATACATCTCATCGGTTGTATGGACATGGAGCTCCTCGCACGAGCATTGATGCATGGACATGACGCTCCTCGCACGAAGGATTGATGATGAGATCTTTCCATTTTGATATGCATGAGTGAGCATCGAGCTCGATTCGTCTATGTATCTTTGAAAATTTTGTGTCTTTTTCACCCTGTGTAGAGTCATTACTACAGATGTGTGTATATCCTACAAATGTGCGTATACCCTGCATATGTGTGTATATACCACAGGTGTGCGTATATTGCTACAAACATGTGTATATCCTACAAATGTGCGTAGGTTCTACACATGTGTGTATATACTACAGGTAATGCGTATCATTCTACAAATGTATATATATTTCCTGCAGGCATGTACATATTCTGCAGGTGTGTGCACATCCTACAGGGACACATTAACCCTATAAATGTGTGTATATGCTACAGATGTGTGCGTATCTTGTGAATTTTTGTACTTCTTTCGCACCATTACAAGGCCATGACAGCGGAAGTATATGTATCTCTGAAATCTTGCATCGTGACATGGCCGTTGCTACAGACGTCTCATGTATCTTCTTAACAGCGTAACTGTTTCCATATCAACTGGTCCCTTGTTTCAACAGTGGCCTACCATTAGAGATTACGGCCAAGCAGGGCCTTGATCTTGGAGACGGGCCCTGTGGTGGCGGCCGCCGCCTCAGTATCCGCCTGCGCCATGCGCGCGGCGTTAATGGCGCGCAGCTTCGCGGTCCCGATACCGGCGACGCCAGCCTCCTGGTTCTCACCCAGCCAAGGCTTCTTGCTGTCGCCCAAGATACTGCCCGACAGGAAGTAGATGGTGAGGCCGACGATGATGCACACAAACGCAATGGGGTACATGAAGTGGACGGTGAGGCCGAAGACGTGGATGCCGATGATGACGCCCCAGAAGTTGGCCGTCAGCAGCGAGATGTCGAAGAAGGCGGCGCTGCCCATGCGCAGGATCAGCGGCGCGAGCGAGTAGAACAGCGTCAGCGCCAGCGTGTACCCGACGAGGTAGCCGGCGACTTTGCCGCTCCAGGCCGAGCCGGCGATGGTGTCGCGGTCGAAGATGGCGGCTTGCACGCCGTTGATGACCAGGCCGAACAGGCCCATGAACGACAGCACGTGGTGCATGGGCGCGCGCGACACGAGCCACTCCTCCAGCACGTTGCTGGTCCCGTACAGGGTCGCGCCGAGGAGGCCGAACAGATCCCCCTTGAGCTTGGTGGCGCCGGCGGACTGGCCGCTGTCGCGCTGCACGATGTAGTCGGAGGCGAGGAGGATGCCCATGCCGCCGCAGCACACGAGGATGCCCAGGCCCTGGGTGAGCTTGTAGCGCACGCGGAGCAGCGTCATGGACAGGACGACGACGCAGACGATGCTCCAGAAGCTGAGGAGCTGGGCCGACAGGATGTTGGTGTACTGGTAGGCGAGGACGGTGAAGTAGTTGCCCTGCACGTCGAGGAAGGCCATGATGAGGTACTTCCATCCGTGGGACTTGGCGACGGAGACCCAGGCGCGGGGGCCGTCCCGCGCGAGGAAGAAGGTGGTGTAGATGAGGGCGAGGAGGAGGTAGTTGAAGAGGGTCTGGAAGGCGGGCGCGCTGAAGGATTCCTGCTGCAGGAACGAGGTGAAGGTGTTGGTGGCGGTGATGCAGAGGGCGAGCACCTGGCCCAGGGCGACGACGAGCCAGAACGAGGCCGTGGCGAGGTAGCTGTACCAGTGGGTGGGCTTGGATTCGAGCATGTGCATGCCGAGAGTGGCCTCATCGTCGGTGGTGGCCGTGGTGGTGGTGGTGATGGCGGATTTGTTGTTGTTGTCGTCGTGGGAGGGAGCCATGATGATTCGAAGAGGCGAAGCAAGTCTTTCTCGGTCGCGGAGCAAGCGCAAAGACTTGATGGAAGTCGCTTGCAGACAGTGTTATGACGGACAGGGCAGCATGTGTGCCGCAAAGACAAGCACAGGGGACGCAAGAAGAAGCAGGATGTGAGAAAAAATGCCTTCCCTCTCCCCCCCCTCTCTTCCCATTGAATTTATACCAACCAGTCATCGAAAAGAGAGCGAGGGGAATAAGGAAAAAAATTAAAACAGCCCCGCGCAATCGTTAAAGCCATGCGTCGGACCCAGCATGAGCGGGGCCTTCTCCACCATGTCCTCGAATCCGCCAATGCCCGAGGTCGCCAAGAAAAGGTGTGAGCAAAAAAGAAAAAAACAGAGGGTGTGGTGAAGTCGCGCGGATGGTGCCGCGCGCAACGGATCAAGTCATGGCGTCGGAGCCGTTGACGATAGCGCCAGGTGGCAGACGGAACAACGCGACCATGGTAGAGTCTGAGTCTGGCTGGCTGGCGCTGGTGGCGGAGAGCTGAGCAGATGGGCGGGCAGGAATCTAGGCCGGGTGCGGCGCATGGATGGAAAATATGCACGCTTTGCTTGCTTCTCTCCGCCGAGCGTTACTTGAGATGCACAAACACGTCAGCCCCCGAACAAGCAAAATGCCCATTGGACCGTTTGGAGTGCTGATCTGACGACGACTTGGCCTCATCTCGACCATCTACCATCCGCAGAGAGAGAGTCACTACCCCTGACTACTGTACCAATAGCGCTGATAAAAATCGAATTTATCCCAGTAAAGTAGGCTCTTACTTTAGATTTACATACCCTATATCCCAATCCCATTCTTTGGGGCCAACGCCCAGTCTCCCCCCTTTGGGCAGGTCATCGTCGCCCTGGGCAGCGCCGCATCATGTCTTCGTCATCGCCGTCGGCGGCATCCTTTCCAACACCGTCCTCTTCCTTACACCCCTAGCAATCCTTCCCCCAGTTTCGCTCAATCCATTGCGCAAGCTTCAGCGTCATCGACCCCTCCATATAGACCTCGACATCCTGGCTGCTGTAATCCCCCCCGGCCATCTGCAGCGCCGGAATCACCCACGGCTGGACAAAGTCAATGAAGACGAGGTCCACTGTCTCGGGCTCCCCCTCGGCGGGGAAGTCAATCTCCGACTGCACGCAGTTGGGCACGCGAAACGACGGCAGCGCCTTGTGCACCGTGTCGTCGCCATCGGTCCCAAAGTCGTCTTTGGTCGTGTACCCCGCCATGAGCTCCTCGTCCACGCTGCGCAGCTCCAGCCTGGCCTCCTCTGCATCCTCCTCCTCTTGGTCGTCAGCCAACACCCCCGGCATGGCCATCAGCTGCGTCTGTTGTCCGTGCGTGCCGAGGATCTTGTCCGCGCTGTTCAGGATGTTCAGCACCTTCTTGGCCGTGCCGTACGGGACGTCCGCGACGTACTTGAATCCGTTGACGAAGGGGGACATCAGATACGTCGAGTCGCGGGTGAAGGCGCCCTTGAAGATGTCAAAGCGGATGCCGCCCGTGTTCATGATGGCCAGGCGCGACTTGTCTTTGCGCTTCTTGTTGACAACCACGTCGGGGAACACTTCCTCGGTGATCCATGAAAATATGCTGTCGTTGCTCGGGTACTTTGCGCGATTAAGCCATAGACTCTTGGGCGCGCATCCGTAGCGGTGATCCAGGTCAAGCGCCTTGCGTGCCCGCGCAATGTGCTTGCTGACACGGGTGCCTGCGTCAGTCGGGAACGTCGTCTCGTTCTTTCCGCTGTGGTAGTACATGCCCAGTAGGTTCGTGTCGATGTACTTGCGATCGACTTTTGGCGATGCCGTGGCCGACATTTCGCCCTTCATCGTCTTCTTCTTCAGCCCATCGACCGACATGAACCCGATCGTCTCAAAGTACCGCCCAGACGCCAAGGCAAAGGCTTGCGAATCGAATTTCCGCGCATCGCGAACGTGAGCGTGTCCCCCAAAGAACACGATTGGTGTATGCCAGTTTTGTTTTCGGATCGCCGTGAAGATGGTTCGGAATTCTTCCATGCGCAGGCCGACGTGCCCCGGCACGACAAATATGTCCGGGTTCTCGCGGATGGCGTCCTGGAACCACTGCTCCTTGAGGGCTTCTTCCACGGGCTGTACGACGGTGTTGTTGGCGTTGCCGGTGAAGTCAAAGATGAAGCCAAACGCAACGACGTTGAGGCCTTGGTTCTTGGTCTTGAACTTGCGGTATCGCTGTGCCACGGGCCTCCGCTCGCCCGTCTCATGGTCAATGATGTCGAGGTTCGAGGCAATGTATTGCTCTTTAAAGTTGGGAACGGTCGTGTTGACTTCGCGCTCGGCCGTGCTGGCCTGGTACAGCTCGTGGTTGCCTACGCAGATGAGGTCGACGTGTTGCTCTGCCCACAGATCATAGTAGAACAGGCCTTTGGGACTGGAAGCGTCGTAGAGCCCATTGCCCTCGACGCGATCGCCCGTGTCGATGACGAGCAAGTCGACACCGCTGTCGTCGGCGCGCTGCCTCATGTGCTGAGAAAAAGAGATGTAGTCGCCCCAATCAGCCGAGTATTGAGGCCTGGTCAGTGTCAGCATCATGTGCCTCTGTTTTCACTCATTTTCCGTACTCTTGCAAATGCCCGCCGATCCATCCGTGCGTGTCGGTTGTGTGCAGAAAGTTCAGCTGACCCCAGGCCAGATCTCGCATGGGCGCCGCCACAGGCTTGACAGCTCCGGGTTGCGCGGCATGGACGCCGGCGCCGACGAACAGCAAAGGCCCGAGAAGCCAGCTTCGGATCATGATGCCGTTGACTGTGGTCAGCGATTCGAATCGGGCTTGGCGCAAGTTCCTGCAGACGAGGTTGAGTGATGATGACCAAAAGAAGAACAAGGGGAGAAAAGAGCAGCGCGGCTTCGGCCTGCGTTGCGTCATGTCATGTCACAACCCGCCCGTCACTTACCCTGATGTCTGCCATACATGGCATGTGGGGCTATCCGAGCTGACGCAGCCACAGACTTCCCGGTGGCGCAACTTCCCGCTTTCCCGTGGCTGAATGACGAATGCTGCTGAAGAAATGTGGCAGCAATAAAAGTGAACATGAAATATAATCGAAGTCATCACGTTCAATTATCAATGAAATCATCTTGCACAAGTTCCAGTTCTGTTCCAATACCCGCACAAATACGTCATATGGCCTTGGAACGATCCAGACGCCCGCCAGTGTGCACCTTGGGATTTCTAATCCCGTGTTATTCCCCTTCAGGTCCGGGGCATGTTCAGTGGAAAGACTCTTTACTTAGTCCAATGCCAACAAATGCTGATCGTCATCTTGCTCGTGCTCGTGCTGACCTCCAACGGATTTGTCCAATCATGTAGTTCTGGGACAACATGGCAGAAAATGCGCACTTTCTGTCCACATGTGATTGAGCCACGAGCGCTAGACAACCATCGTTGGATGGGTCAAAAGCTCATCGTTGGATGGAAAAGAGCTCAACGTTGACACGTCAGGAACCCCTGGATCGTATGGTGAGCAACGTCATCGTATACGAGGACAGTCTCCATCACGTCCATCACGCCGAGCGTTTGGCATCACCGCCCCTCGTCGCTGTTTTACAAAAATGCGTCCCATCTTCTATCGATTTGCTTTCTCCGGACCTAATGTTCAAGCGATCAGCGCCTTGTCGACCACAGGAACGGACACGCGACTTACCATCGGGGCTAGGAACAAGACGCCAGCCAAAAAGGCCAATACAGTGCCTACCAACGTCACTTTGTTGAAGCCCTTGCCCAGAATATCGAACAGCCCACTCGGCGTTGACCGCGTGCCGAACACATCCACCCCATAGGCAAATAGTAGACTGGTGCTCTCGACGAATGCAGGCGTGGCCAGGATCTCCCGGACACCAATCACATCGAGCTCGTGCGACAGGATGCCTCGTCCGTCGATTTCGATTTGGGGGCTGTACTTTAGGAGCGACTCCGCCTCGACCTCGCTGGCAGTGGGCTCTCGATCGACTGGACGCCTGGGGTCGATGAGGTGTCGAGACAAGGCCAGGATGCCGTGACTGTCCGGCAAGTATGCCAGGAGCTGTCGGCTAGTGATGCCTTGCAGAGTTTGCGTGGTGGTCAGTGACTCAAGCGGCTGAGAGACCACGACAGCCTGGGAGATGACCCATGGCAAAGGCACGCCGGAAGGACTGTCGACGGGGTTGAGCGACGAGAATTCTGGTGCATCTCCAAGAGGGCCACGGTCGTTAGAGTCCGGGGATTCGAAGAGATCCGAGGTGGCGATTTGATATCCTTTGATGGTGCGGTTTGTACCATCGCTGACGACGTAGTCACCAAAGAACGTGCAGGCGTACCAGTTCTCGGCCATGGCACACGATAGACTCTTGGTGGCGTCCACCCCATCGAATGACTGGCTGGCCAATATTTGGCCAGAGGCCGTGTCGAGCAGCTGAATGGACAGGACGTTGGTCTGGTCCTCAATAACGGCCATGACGGCCGTATTGGGATTCAAATATTTATAGGCAACTTTGCGGTCGCCAAGAACACGTCCGATGGAAGCGATGGGGTTGTGAGCGGGGGGCACAGCAACGTCGACAATTTTCTGGCCCCTGCCGACTCTGGCCTGCCAGATATCCGTCTTGGCCGCCTTACCATCCTTGAACTCAAATCGAACACCAGCCAAGCCTTGATTGCCGTCGCGAATGACGACGGTGTCCTGAGGGAATGAATTCATAGCAATGTTGGACACGGGGAGCCCATTCCCACCAAGTGCGAGCAGCCATTTGTTTGAGCCGTCGCCGACGATGGCAGTGCTACTGATCTTGGTGAAGGAACCTGCCTGATGAACTTCGAGTACATGTCCATCGGTGACGCGAATCACGGCACGTTCACCGTTGGATCCGATGACGTTGACTGTACCCTCACGGTCATTGGCGACCATGCCTTTGATTGTAAAGGGATCACCGCCGGCACGCGCTTCGAACACAGCTTTGGACCACAAAATCTCGCCATGGGCGCCCGTGTTCAGTCCGAAAAAGCGTCCACGACGAGTGGCCAGCACGATGATCTTGCTATATCCAAACACGTCACGGTGCAAACCACCCTTACGTGCTGATGATTCAACACCCAAGACTCCATCCAGAATGCGTTGAGGGAGCCGGCTCAGGTACGCCGGCAAGTATTGCAGGTCTTCGACGTGGCGTTTGACTCGATGTATATATGCATCGACCGGGTTGGCATGGGCTTCTTCGGCCAACACCTGGGCCAGCCTCACGGCTTCCGGTATCTCGGCCCAGACGGCGCCGACAGCGCCCGACAAGCCTTCGTGCCGAGTCCAGTCGACGTTGCCGTTTCGGATCAAAACCCAATCATCGCCCTTGGTCAGAGCCGCAGAGCGAACGGCAAATTCTTGACCGCCAGGCTTTTTGAGTACCTCGGAGACGGCCTGGACGACCGGGCCATCGGCTGCGGGCTTGTAGGGCCAGCGTGCAAGAACGCCATGGGATTCGGACGAAACAACGAGCAGCTCGTTCTCAGTGACGCGCGTAAAGTAAACGTTGGCAGCTTCTGAACTGGTCGAGAAGGCTCCTTTCCCACTCACTAGGGGAAGATCGTAGGCTTGTGATACTTGTCCGCTCTTGAGATTGGTATGATAAACTGCGCCCTTGTGACCTGTCGCAGTCTCGACGTGGACTAGAAAATGCGGCAGTGATTGCAGCGAATGGGGGGCGTGGATGCGAACAGAGACAGTCCCGTCAGGAAGAGTAAGATCCTGTTTGCTTTTGGTGCCGAGAACATTGACGCTCAACTTGGAAAGGGCCCGGTCGGTCCAGGCGGCGATGGGTGCAGCCGAGTTTGCGCCGACAAACATGACGTCCTCGGCTCCGTGGATGTCGCCCTTGTTCCCGATGATCCAATGATCTACTCGATCACCGGTGGCCGTATCGAGCGATGTGACCTTCAAATTATAAGTCCCTGGCGAACCGTGCAGGCTGAGCACATGTACATTGGCGATGTTGTTCGACACCTGAACAGGAACGTCTTTACTCGTCTCGCGAAACTCCCAGACAACGCTACCCAGAGAGCCATGCAATCTGCGCAGCACCGTCAGGCCATCTTCGTCGAAGAGAGCCAAGACATCCTTTCTCGACGACTCGGTCAGCTCCAAAATCTCCAGATCTTTGACCTGTCCCTTGAACTCTGCCTCCCAGACATTTCGACCCGTGAGGGCATTCCACGCCTGGACTTTGGAGCCATATGCCGATGCGACCCAATTCTCGCCCTCGGGGGCTCGTAGATGGCCGCCGCCATTTGCAATACCTTGACTGATGTGTTGCCGCCACACCAGATTGCCATTGCTGGGATTCACAGCGCCGATGACACCCGCATCCCCGAGTGTATACAGCAAGCTGGCCTTGTCTTCCTTGCGCGGTCGGTGGAAGAAGGTGGTCTCTTGTTGAGGCAAGCCGACGAGGGGATAATGAAAGTCGATGTCGCCCACTTCGTCCTGAAACACAGCGACTGCAATCGACGAAAGACCCAGCAGCAGGCCGCTTCGGAGGGCGCCTCGCATGTTGACGAGATGCGAAGCTTGGGCTGCGTCGAGATTGGAGCTGGCCGAAGCTGGACTGGAGCTTCTTCGTCCGCCGCAGCCAGCAGCTTGTGGGGGTGCGGGTGTGGGATGCTGAGTCATCCATCACGCCTGCGCGTCACGCAGACGATTACCGATATCTCATGACGATGAATGCCCGGCCGACCGAGCCAGTGTCATAAGATATACTCATGTTCCCGGAACATGGCTCATGATCTCCTTTCGCCGGCAGAACGACGGCGGTTACAAGACTGCATTAATTCTGGTGACACATCCATCGCCCCATCATCATCTTGTGCTGGAAGCGCTTAGTGTTAGTCAGTGGTCGAGGGCCAGCTCGACTACGAGAAATGCTGATGCTCTGAGCTGAAAAGAATGATCCGATAATGGCAACGTCAAAGATCTCTTACGCCGCCAGCACTTCTCTGCGTGCAACGGACACCGGAGCGGCTTCATGACAATTGCGACAGAAGGGCACGTGACAGATCAGGCGCCCGTGAAGTGGTGGGCACAAGTACAAGTTGATCAGCTCGTCTTGGTCATCAGCATGTGCCTCGTTGCTCGCCATCACGCGCTACATTGCCAGGCACGGCGTCCAGTCATCGATAGCGAGTCATGAAACAGACACGGTCGTCGCCGTCGTCGTCGGCCATTGATTCACGACCAGCATCGCAACAACGTTCCGCTCCTGAGATTTTCGCTCGATCACCAGTGCAGGACTGCAACAGAAAAGCACGTGTGCCCAAGAATGACTGTTTCTTCGTGGATGCTTTGTGGACGTCAGCTCGTCTAGTCATTTGACAGGGCTGTCTTGACTGTAGACGCCATGGTGATCTGCCTGGCTTTTACGTATCCTTGTAGTGAGCGAAGCTGTTGCGGATGCCGGATGCTTGATTCTCGATATAAAGTAAAAGTCCAAGGGGTGCCAGACAACATCATTCCATTTTCCACTTCATGATCTGGATGAAACGTCAAGACCAAGGGTATCACTTCTCTATACCCCGTCTTGTCCGGACACCGTAGCCAACAAAATCACAACCAAAACGGAAAAGGCACTGACCATACCATGGCCGAATCTGTCTTTTCACAATCAAAGCCACTCATCCCGTCATGGTCATCCACGCCGCTCCCTAGCCTCTCACTCTCCGCGGCCGGCCTCCTCGCCCTTGCGGACCTCAATACCATCGCGCAACGAACCGTCATCACAGGCGGATCTTCGTGGCTTGATGCTCTCGTGTTGGCCCCGGGTCTTCACTACCAACAGGCTTTCGACGCGCTCGACCAACAGTCAAGTCCTGGTCTCTCTGCCGTGCTGCAAGTCCGCAGCCCCTCCTCAACAGGCGACACGCGCCACGCCATCACCAACCCCGCCATGGCGCAATATATTCGTCGCCTCTGGCAAGAGGCAGGTCCCACTAAAGACATGATCACCGTCGACGTCAGCAGCATCATCAGGGGCGATGCTGCCGTCCCCGTGGCCAAGAGCCCGAGTGGAAGGTTTCTAAGTAGGACAACCCCCGAGGATATAGACTGGCTGTCGCACGTATTTTACCTGTCCAGTCCCGTCCTGACGCTCACGTCGGGCACACTGATGACCTTGCTGGCCGACTGGTGGGGACTAAGCTTTGTGGTAGCCCTGATGGTGTCCCGCGTGCTGAACATCTGGAGCATCAAGCAGCGAGCTCGGCCATCACGCAATACGGCCAAGACCACAACGGCAGACCCGGACCAACAGCGGGCCGAGTATGCCGTTGATCTGGGTCACGGGTCACGCGTGATCCTGAGCGGCCTCGCGTCCGACATCGAGGCCGTGACCACTCAGGTCTGGCTGCGCAAACAGTCCGTGTCCGAGGGATATCTGGAGGCGGGTGCCAAGCTGATCGTTTACCTTGTTGCCGCCTTCAGCGGGAACTTGACGCAGGCCGGTGCTATGGTACTGATGGCCCTCTTGCTGACCAGTGCTGGGCTCTTGGGGCTGAGCAACGCCCATGCGACCAACTTGCGCATTAACGGTAGAATCGCGAAGTTGCGGAGGGCCGTGGCCGCTGTGGCTGCAGAAGCTGGGGCTTATCACGATAGCGAGCAAGGTCGCGGGGAAAACGACTGGTTGGAAGGCCTCCCAAAGGCGGCGGTAAACGCATCCAGTAGAAGGGATTCTGCCGTCGCAGTGTAAGACGAATATCAGTACAGAGTAAAGGCTAAGACGCATTTGTAGAGCGCTGTGCAAAACACTGATTATATTCTGTTGAGATTAGCGTGCCACCATCCACGGTAACACAGAGCCATGTATAGTCTGACAAGACCACAGACTTCTTGCTACATTCTGATGAGGGTCAGAGTATCCAAGTTGCTGCTGAGCATGTCCGCGATCCGAGCGTGATAGAGCCAGAAGCGCAAGCAGCAAGATAGTCTAAAATCAATAATGACAACGCTATTGAGCAAGAAACAAGAGCGTTCCTGGATACTCATTACGCTATACGCTTTTGAGAAAAGGAACAAGCTAGCTTTCATACGTCTGACCATCAACATAAAGCGTGATGCTTTTTCTACTGTTTTGGGTATTCTTGGCCAGACTGCCGGAAAGCCGATGAATACATGTCGATGTGTTCAGGACCCAAGCGCTAGCATGGATGGCATTTCCTAGGGCTCCTACATTACCTTAAGGATGTCTTCAATGCTTCTGTTAAAAGGCAGCTTCCGTACTTCGCGTTTGTCAATGATTATTGACGCGTCTAGCAGTGTTCCCATGCCGAGCGCGGGCCCTAATCCGGGAACCAGTCATCATCCCAAACCAGTCAGAGAACTATTCGTAGGTTGGCATGTCGTGCGTCAGGTCTTCTCCCTCATTGTCCGCAGACGGATTCTCAAGATCCACGTGGCTGACAGGAGGCAGAATAGGAGGCAAAACGGCAGGAAGGGCGGTTGCTTCAGGCGCTGGTGGTGTCACGATCGATGGCAGCGCTGCCAATGGTGGTAATGCAGATGACACCTCGTCATTGGGTCTGTCGTCTGCAGGCTCGACAATTGTTGGCTCCTGCACGGGCTCTAAGTGCAGTCCACTTGGGCTGGTAGAGTGCGGCAGCTGTGGCTCATGAGGCTCATCTTTAGGCACGTCATCCGGCCCAACACTGGGCACCGCCGCTGAGGTTTTTGCTGACTCAGAGTCGGCGTTCTGCTCTGTTGCTTCTTGCTGAACATCCTCATTCAACGGTTTCTCCGGTGAAGCAATCGACTGCTTGACGTCTCCTTCTAAGATCCTCCCGCTTTCCGTCACCGCCTCAACGGGCTGATGGTGGTCAGCAGATGCAGTACCGACGGCGGGAGCGTCTGCCTGAGCCTCAGTCGGAGTGCGCTCCGACTTTTGCACCAGGTCGTCTTGTGGCGGAGACGCCTGTTTCACAGAAGGATTGTCTGTTTCCTTCGCTTCGGGGGCCGATACGGGAGGCATGCTCAGCGGGGGAGACCGATTGTGTTGCACAATCGCCACCTCCGGTGAAGTCGCCTCTTCTCGGGCCGAGTCCGTCATTGCTGAGTCTCGAGTCGCCTCATTTGGAAGATCTGGCGTTTTCTGTCTGTTATCATCATGCAAAACCAAACTCGTCGGCTCGGCTGCGGCAATGAGCGATACGGTCGTGGAGGGCGACGGCGGCTTGGCGACTTCCTCGACCATTATAGCCGAAGCCCCAGTTGAGTCCTTCGTCTCTTCGGCAAAAGCTGTTCCAACCTCGGATGGGGCTCCGGACTCTGTCAGAGGGAATCGAACAGACGCAGAATCTTCGGGCTTGATGGTGTCTTCTGTCACTGTAGAGTCCAGAGGATGTAAAGACGGTCTTTCAGGTGCTGAGATGGAGTGAACCAGTGGATCGTCTCTCAATCTATCGTCTCCGTCTGAACTTCTATCAGGACCATCGTAGGATTTGGGGCTAAAGATGTTTCCAACTTGTTCTGGTGGCGGAGGGAGTAGAGTTTCCTCTCTCGCAAAGTTATCTGGGGACAACTGCTTTTGGAGACTTGGCGCTGTTTGCGTCTCGACTTGTGTCTGCTTCGGGATCCTTTCAGGTTTGATGGATTCCTCGGGTGTTGCGTTGGTCATGGGCACGTCATTATCTGCCGAGCCCACACCCTCGTCGCCTGCGGCAATTGAAGGAGGTTCCGCGATCAGGGATTGCGGTCTGGGCGGCTCAATGTCGTCCCTTTCACCCACCATGGCGGGAAGGAGTGCTGTTGACAACGGCGCAGGCTCCGGGACAGGATGAATTCCGGCAGCATAACCTGGCACGGAAGGCGAATCCCGAGACTCAGTAGGCGACTGAAGCATCACATTCTTCAGCGGACTTCCCTCGACCACCGGCGAGGGGTTGACGAGATTAGCAAGAGGGGTTGGCGCTAACGTGAAGGGTTTCGAGGGCACGATATCGGGCTTCGTTTCGATGCCATCCATGGCATCTAAGATCGGCCTACTAGAGTCCAGCGGTGCGGGCTCGTCTGCGACATCCGTCATTTCTTCGTCCTGAACCTTGGAGTCGTCCGCATCATCTCGCGAGTCCTCATCCTCCTGGTCATCGTCCCCATCTTCTTCTCCATCATCTCCGCCCTCGTCTTCATCGTCGTCATCCCCATCCGCCATTTCGCTGTCGGGATTTGTTACGCCATTGCCGTCACGCAAGGTACCCTAACAAGCACCAAATCAGTCAGGTCTCTGCGGTCAGTGTTCGTCGTTTTTTTTTTTCAATTTGCCTACATTCTCTTGTCGGCTTTCGACCATGATCGGTGCTGAGCCCCCGTTAGCAGCCACGGACATTCCTGGTGCCAACCTCATGCCGGTAGGCGTTTGCTTAATCTTCTTTCTGCCGCGTCCAGGACCAGCCCTCGTCTTCTTCTTAGGTGGCGGGGGACGCCGTCGGAGTGGCGCTGTTGGAGCAGCAAAGCCTTCGGCTTGTGCAGATGGGACAACTTCGACTCGAGTTGATATGATTTCGCCAAGCACCTCGTGCCCGTCGGTCAAGGTGACTTCCTCGGTGTATGGATTCCCGGCTGCGTCTATCCTTTTGACAGTCACTCTGGTAACAGTAGGCACCGACGTCTTCTCTTCGATCGTCTTGCTCGCGATTGTGACGATACCTTGAGGCCGCCTTGCCAAGTATGATAGGCCGGAGCCCTCACTGGTACGAGGAATTTGCTTCCATTGTTTAATAGAAAAGCCCTGGTTCAGGCTCTCCTCTTCCTCCTTCTTCTCGACTTTGTCAGGCGGCTGAACGGCATCGACTTCTGCTTCTTCTTCCTCAGCAGGGGCGGGTCGTCTATAGAGTCGACCAGATCGGGCAGCGCGAAGAAGTTCTTGACTGTGGGGGGGCAACAAGTGGAAGTCTTTCGGCATGCCGTACATGCATTCAACGGCCCATATGTCGTTCTGCTGATATTGCTCTTGAGGCTGCGGCGGCTGAACATTGACCCAATCGTGTCGCCACTGCCGAACAGGAAGACCTGCCCTGGTGTCAAGGCCTGCTATTGCAAGAGAAGCGGGGATTCCAGACCCAACGCACCTTCGAAGTCGTCATGCTCGGCGTAACCGCTGCGGCCCGCGCGTCTTGTCTGTGAGGGTGTATTCTCATCAGGCCATGTTCCATCTCGTTCCGCTGGCAAAGAAGGTTTCGATACTTACTCCTGGCGCCATGGTGCTCGCCTCCAATTCGACGAGAACAAAGCTGGCAGCCTAATTCGAGGTGAAAACGCTTCTGGGTAGATATCAATATGTATGACGTGGCTTGACGTTCAACAACCATGCGTCAGGTCGATGCTGATATTTGGCAGTATACTTTCGTCTTGGCGGAAGCGCGTTGCGAGGTGAATGGCAGCTACCGAGACGGCCGCTGACGTAATCACGCGGCAATGGGATGGGTCGCGGCTGTCACGTCACACAGGTACCTAGGTAGGTAAGGAAGTCTGGATGAAACAGAAGACCATGTCCGATCAATTGATAGGTGAGAGCACAGCTCGGCTTTTAAACCCTAGCATTGCTTGTTGTGCCCACATGTGGCGCATTCTCAGCTTGAGTTGGCCGGGTGACTGGACTGGCCGAGCAATGCTCGTGGCGCTCTACCTCTAGGATCCATTGCGCCGTGACAGCGGCACACTTCGCAACAGCGCAACATGTAGGCTTTACATAATAGGTGCCTATGTTCCAACAATCTTCGAGGCAAGTCACAAATCAGTGCAAACTCTTGCGCGATAAAGGACGGTGTGCCTTCGTCAAGCCTTGATTCTCAGTTCGCCCTGGGCTTTAAACGAGCCACTATCGTAGTCATCCTGTTGTCTGATTTAAAACCGCCTCAGATGATCCACCTTCACGCTGATTTCCATAAGGTTGCCTATAAAGACGAGGCCTCGATGCATTCGTCCAAGAAAAACCCAGGAAGTAACCCCAATGACCGATGATTATACCCGGGCAAAGACAAACTCAAGGCTGAGAATATTCTGGTCACACGTCAATGTACAGTCGTTAGTAGCCTAAAGATACAATGCTCCCCTCAACTCCTGATGCTGTGATTTTCCTCTATCGAATCATGTCCAACTGATCAGAATGATTAGCACTGTCCTTGGTGAAGGCCGAGCCCTCCGTCGCAGAGCACCTACCCCTGTTCCTTTTGCCTCAGTACTTGGTGATCGGCGGTGTCTTTTCCCTGAAATAATGTTACGACAAGATGAGCGTGCTTGTACATCGGAGGAAGATTCATACTGATATTCCACCCTCTACTACCAATCGATCGAGCTGGTAGAATTGTCCAATGACAGTTTGACGCTGGCGGGTTTGAGTCAGCGTGCGGCTGACAACATGGAACACCCGAGCATCCTGAAAAGCATACTTTCATCATCTGAAGCTCCCTCAATCCTCTTTGCACACACTCTTGGATCTGGCGCGGATCTTGCACTGATTTGTTCTCCCGGAAAGCGTCTCTCGTTCGTCTCTTCGCGTATTCCCGAAAGTTGTAGGCGCTGAACTGTTCGCTCTGGCGTAACAGTTGACGATACTAGATAGGCTTGCTGTCAATGAAAAAAATTGGAAGAAGGATATTTTCCATTCCCAATGCCAGGTCTTCCGCATCCCTTTGGTCGTTGCGCAAGCTTGTCTACGCCTGGGGAGACAACCATGAACGGGTCCCGAGCGAGCACCTTGCATATCGAATGCAGTACATAGCTGAATTGTGAACTCTGAGACTTACTAGCGAGCGAACTTGTTGAGGCATGTCGCCTTTCAAAGCACCGATGAGCGACATTTTGACATTTCGCGACGGTGTGACGCAGAAGAGAGAACGGCACGTTGGTCGAGCTAGAAGTGGACCTTGCGTGCATGGCAATTACTTAAAGTACAGTTTTACGCCCCGGAGATGCACCGGGTGGAGAATTGTCCGAGTCCGATTACCACCGAAAGGACCGCTATTTTTTCAAACGTCGTTCACAAGCCACCCTATCAACGCTGATGATCAATCCTTTCTTCACTTCGCATCATCTATCCTACGTTTCGCAAATTGTGCCCATACCAAATTCTCATATTTAAAACATTGTTCCAGCATTCTCAATGGAGTTTGCGCTGAATGAATCCCAAAGCCACCGTGTCAACGCCATGCATAAAGACATCTGCTCTTGCACTTAAAGGCTGCACTGCGTATGAACTGATCCAGCTCGCTGTATAGCCATGATGCGAAGGCTTTTCTTGCAGAGACTAGAATGCTTATATTGTTTCGCGATCGGTCCTTTTCCGGCTCAGAAGTCAAGCAACCGAGAGCAAAGGCTGTCAAGGTTGAGTCACGACTTGAACCTTTCGTTTTTGAGCTCAGTGGTGGCCTTTTGTAGCGCTTTCTGTTCCTCGATGATCATCCTCAATTCCTCATTTTCTTTTAGCAGCTTCTCCGTGCCTTCATGCTGTGATGACAAGAATGAGGATGTCAAGTCCTCGAGATTGTCTTCTGTGAACCCGACATGATTCAACTGTTGGTCAAATCTTGAATCATGCTTCAGGTCCCTATCCAGCTGCGCCGTGATGATATAACGCCGCTGATTCTGAACAGGTTTCATTACATTGACTACTTTGCACAGCTTGCTGGCGGAGTGGCAGGGGACGAAAGCAAGATTGGTGACAGATGCGTTGAGGTCGCAAAGTTCTGAAGGTTGCGAGTGATCAAGTAAATCCCAGCGTAAAATTTTGCCCTTGATATGCCCTGTCATGGCAAATGTGCCGTCATGGCTTACCGAGATGCAGGAGGCTGGGCCATGCTCAGCGTCAGCTATGCCCAACGGTGTTTTCACCTGAACGACGATAGCAGCGTCCTCTGCACTTCGCCATCCTAGCAGCGGTTCATCGCCGAATAGCTCAATAAGATATAAGCCTCCGTCTTCGGCGCATGCGAACAACGCTCGCAAAGCGGTATCGAGGGAAATGCATAGTGGCGTCGAGGAGAAAATAAGGGTTCGCAGTACTTGGCCAGAATGATAGTCCCACAACATGCAGGTCTTGTCAGTGCTGGACGAGACGCAAAGCTTTGTCTCGGAATTGACACTCGGCCCGACCACGAGGTCGGTGATGGCACCTCGATGATTGGACAAGGTCAGATCAGGCTCTTGTCCCGCATCAACACCAAGTTCCAGAAGATGAGCCAGCGACCATACATTAATATTAGAGTCCTCGGAGCCCGTGAGCAAGTGTTGAGGGCCAACTGCCAGGCAAGTGATGGCTTGTATGTGGCAGGGAGGTGTAGACACCTGCCTTCCCGTACAAGTCTGTCGGTGTGTCAGTATAATTCTGGGCCGTGAAACTGTCCAAAGGCAGGATGCGGGTTAGGGAGGGGGCTGCGAGTAGACTTGGAAGAAATGACGCACCTCCCAGAGAATCAGGCGCCCTTCCGAAGTGCCAATGACTAAAACATCCCGAGCTAGTGCCAGACTGCGAATGCGTTCAGGAAAAGCAACGAGCGCCTCTTGATTCCCTCGCAGGCGTGAGTAAACGTGGACATGAGCTTTTTGATCCTGCCCCGCGAAGATGTGCGAGTCACTGACAGCCAAACAATGAGTCGGTGTCGAACTTTTCTTGAACGTCGCTTTGAGCGCCCACGAGGGGGTCAGAGAATGGCTGTATATGCCGACATCTTTGGAAACAGCTGTGTTGGCAGCGATGGGCGGGCCGCAAACGGACGAAAGAACGTCCTCGGCCATGCCGCATGAGATGACAATTTCTTTTTCTCGGAATACCCTGGGTATCGTGTCGGATGAAAACCGCGGCCCCTGCGGATTTTGCGGCGCAAAGTAGTGATAGTGATGCGCACTGCCTGGCACACTCGAGTTAGAGTCAGCCGGTCTTCATCGACGCAAAAATCCCTTTGCAGGCGAAGCAAAAATTGTACGGCGCTATCAGATTCTTTGCTCTCCAACCCATGCAGGAGCTACCCCTGCGCCTGACGAAAAGGGTAAGGACTGCAGGTCCCACGCGGTGACACGATGCGACCACTAGACGCGTGCGGGCGAGAACCCGTAGGCCGCCGCTGGCTGGGTCTATTTTCTTGAGGCTGGTGGGGCAACAGCGCCCGAAACGCTGCGGCGTGCATCGTCACTTGGCAAGTTGGCCCAATGTTCCGCGTCGCTCACAGTCCGTGACAGTCTGTGACAATATGTGAGTGACAAGATCAGCATTTTGTTCTCCTTCCTGGTGCATGCTGCCGCTGCCCCTATTCTTGGTGTCTAGGGAGATTTCTTCCAGATGCAGCGACATGCCTCGAACAACGGGCAATGAATGTGCTTGAGAAGGATCCAGCCGGCCGACAGCAGCGTGAAGATGGCAATCCCTGCGCAGTACCTATTCAAGTTCGGACCACGCGCCGCTCACCGCTCATGGCCGGGGTCGATCAGGTCGATCACCATGTGTCAGCTGTCGACAACCTCGAAGCCGATACTGTTTTGTGCACATGATTGCGTTCTTGCCGAGGAAGGAAGAAAGTGGAAGGAGCTTGCCACCGAGACGGCGCAACGTCCAATCATCAGCCGCGACCAGCTGCCGCGTTGCATGTGTGGCCGCATCCACGTTCCCCCTCCCTCTGATAACTTCCGAAGTGTGTTGCCATCCAAGCTGATCAGCTCTGCCAACCCCCAATCCTCACCCCCGGTTGGACCGGACTTCGCCTCTTTTTTCCTTCATCCTAACCTTGAGCTACGCACTAGCAAATCCCCCGGTTTTGGTTGATGGCCAGGCCAGCAAAGCAACCTTCCTTTTTCCCGTCTGGTCTGGCGCAGTTCGGGCAGCTCCCTTGCCTTGGCTGTCTCACCCACCGATTCAACTGGCCGTTCGCCCTTTTTCCAACGCTTGGCAATTGGGTAACCTGGCGGTTCTCGGCCGTCGAGCCAAGCTGTGGCATCAGGTTTTCCTTCTCCTCGGGCTCGGGCGTGGCGTCTTCACTCTGCTTCCCGCGTGGGTAGCGCCTCGACGCATTCGATCATCCACTACAGACTCGATCTGGCGGGCTTTCATGATTTCTTTGCGCGACTGGCCGCAGCTCATGCAAGGGGCGGTCTGGACACAATATGTTGACGTGACCCTCGCGGGACACTGATGGCTTATTCCCTGCAAAAGTCAATGGCCCCTGTGCACGAACGGTTCACTCAGTTGCCACATGGCAGCCCTGTCGTCCTCACCATGGCCGTTATTGGCTCCAACGGCCCACTTCGGGACCCTTAATGTGCTGTTTTCTGTCTGCGAAAGATATCTGGCACCCCGGGCTGTTGGCCGTCGATAGCGTGCTGCCAAGTATTGGCCCTCGTCCTTTCCCATTGATGGGGCCCGAGCTTTGCAGATGATACGATAACTGACTGCGGAAGCGAGACGCGAGGACCTGTCATCGTCTTGGCGAAAGAAACCGTTGGGAAGCCCCTGGCAGCATGCTCTGCATGCAGGAGAACCGTTCCACCAGAGCCGGTACGACCTTTCAGAATGCGCAGATGCGACACGTTGACTGAAAGCGGCCATGTGCCACGAGTCTCCATTCACGAGAGCTGGTCAGCGTTGCGTCTCCCTGCGTCTCCCTGAATACGCCGGGTTTGCTTTTTGCGGACTCGCGCATAGTTTGTAGGCTTGCTTGTTCTTGTTCGCTAGCTTCAGCCTTGTCCAGCGTGCTTGCTGGCATGGCTTGAGCTGCTGCCCCTCCTCCATGACACCGGCGGCGGCGGCGGCGGCGGCTATAATGCTCTCGTGTCCTGTGCCGAACCTCACGCTTCTGTGAAGGTTCTTGTTCTGTTTAAATTGCTTTGGGCCACGTTGTCTTGCCATTGTCGAGAGACATCAATGTGCGACAATCTGAAATCAAGGAACAAGAGGAAATTGTTGGCTCGGCACTGCGGAGAATTCGCCCTTCATTTTGTTTCTCCCCCTCCGTTCACCCTCTGACGTTATTGGCCTGTGTATGGTCGACTGTCTCCGCCGGGGTGACACGGCTCGTTGGCTCAAATAACACGACCTCCCTGCTTCCACAGGCGCCTGGGCTGTTCCCCGGGCTCTGTCCAACCTGTATGCGCAGCTTCTCTGATGTCGGAACGGGGTCTACGACCTTGGCCGGCTTGAACATCATTCCACTCGGAAGTGATCCATTGCCAAGATCTGCCTCAACACCTCGCAGTGAGTCCCCCTTGACCACCAGATCATCACCATCATTCCGGAGGAGGCGATCTGTGTCAACCATGAAAGGGCTCATGCCATTGGCTCTGTCACCTTCTTCTTCAAGTTCTTGGAACAACCCGCAGTTCTCCCCACGAGAGGACGACGACATGGCTGAACGAGGAGTCGATTGCTTGCCTGAGCTGCTGGCAAGAGACTTGGAGGTATCGGCACAGGTCTTCTCAGCAAGAAACCTGACCGCGGGGTTCCCAACTTCGAGCACATCTCACGACGACAAGGCTCGAAGCCGAGGCAGTAGGGTGTCGCTGTACTCGCCATATCTCGCCGCCTCCGCTAGAGTGCAAAATCTCGGTGCAATTGAAGAGAGAGAGTCAATGGCTTCGTTTCTCGGCAAAGACGTATCCGCCCTGGTCGACAGCTCCTCTGTCTCTACTTCAACTTCGAGCCATACCCACTCTGAGGAAGCTGAGCCTCCGTCTTTTCGCCATCGCGGCTCCGTGGTCACGACAGCAACTTCGGTTGCTTCTCACCAATGGAAGCCAAACGGCTCCCCAGCACCAGAAAATCCTTCCCGTTTCAGTTGGGCCGATGAAGGTTTGGAATCGGGCGAACACGATGAAAGGGTGATGGGAAATGGTCAACACCTGTTTCTGTCTCCTCGATCGCCAACACCACCTCGGTCCAGGCCTACCTCACCTCTCATTGCCGGCCTTTACGAGCCCAGAACCGATCATCCTGGCTTCCACGCGCCTGGGCTCCGGACCACCCGCCGCAAATCGCACTCAGTCAGTGGCGCCTCCCCTTTGTTCTCTCCAGTTTCGAGATCGCCTGCGCTGTCGACGGATCTCCCTTTACGATCCTCAAGCACAAATGGTTCGAACATTCGAGGTTCAAGCGATGCTTGGACAAGCGGACCTGCACCGACGTTCAGCAAGCTTTATCAGCGAAGGATGTTGAAGGCTGAACGCCCAAGATCAACATGCGATGAGATGATGGCAGGAAACGTGCTGTCCGATTTCCGGAAGCAGGACCAGATGCGGCAATCTGATGATGTCGTTGAGCCATCGCGACTCGGTAACTATGACGCCTTCGACCTGGACGACGATGTAGCATATCCGTCCGTGCGACAACCAACAAGGGTAGCTGGGCCAGCGTTTCCTCGTTCCCCCACATCACCCGAGCCTGTCCGCAGCGTGCAGTCATGGTTGAACAGCAGCCTTCAACCGTATCCCTGGCCATCTGCAAACGAGGACTCGGCAAAGGTGGTACCGCTACCTCCGGATGCCGTCGAGACGCTACGAGTGTCAGTCGCTTGCTTCCCGGAAACGATGCTACTCACGTCTAGCTTGACGGTGGAGACTATCCGCAGCTACGCAAAAAAGATGCGGCAACCGAGTTTGGACATGAATAGCGTATTGGCAGAAGATGCTCCTCCCCAATCATCTCGGGTGTCTCTATGGCGTAAGGTCGTCACTTACAAGCGAGGTCAAAATTCGGAACCCAAAGCAGCATCAAAGGGCCTGCATGTCCGTCATGGAAGTGCCGCAAACGCGAACGCACCTGCGGACGATGATTCCAAGCCGTGGCTGTCGATCCAAAACGTCTTCAGCAGCTGCTCGGACTACATATGCAATGCGTTGTATGCCCACATCGTCGCGTACAACTACATGTCTGCTCTCGTAGCCAGACAGCCACCGCCACACCCGGGCCTCGGCCGAAGCAGTGCCGTGGCCAGTGTGAAGGATCTGGCACAGCAGGATGACATACCCAAAAAGGCGGCATCGTTGCTTGGAATTGCTTCCGGCCCGGACATGGCGGCCAGCATGAGCCGATCTTCTCACAGACTGGCTTCGCCTTTGGCCGACTGGACCAAGGAGGGCATGGTGACTGGGCGGACTGCTGCTCCCACCGCGCAAGACCACGCCCTGCGCGGCATACAGAGCGGTTTGCTGCGATGCATCTCGCGTCTCGTAGCGACAGCGAGGCTGATGGCTGAGAATGGCACCGGCGAAGACAGAATGGTTGACCTGGAGGCCGAAGATGCTGATATGCTTCTGATACGCAGCCTTTGTGAGATGGTCAGAATGGCTGAGGAATGCTTGTAAAGGGAATGAATGAGCTTTCTGGTTTGGGGACTTGAGGCAATTGGGTACGCAGTCGAGTCCCGGTTGTCAGCGGGGTCAATAATGTAGCGAGTATACCCAGTGAGTGGCAGCAGATTGGTCGGACCAAGCATATTTGTCAATGACTGGCGGAGGATCTTTGGTCTTATGCTGTGTTGTGTCGACGTCCTAAGCTGTCTGTCCCCAAGTCATTTGTGCGTCTTCCACATCGGTCTGCATTCATTGATACATAACTGGGCGATTTAGCCGTGCCAAACGGGTGTCGCCTCGCTCGGCTGGTTTCGCGTCTTCCATATGACAACGCAGTATGACTGTCATGGGTCCGGAGCGACCCCGATCCTTGCTCAGTTAATGAATGCTGCATTGACCATGTGGCTCAGCGCACCCAGGCCAGACAGAGCGTCTTCGACCTCATAAGCTTGTCACGTTTGCGAGGCTACCTGAACCACATTCATCTTATGATTCTGTCCCACGCATGACTAACGCCAGTTTACCAATTTTCGCACTTGCGATCAGACATCTTCGTATTGTCAACAAGTGCATGTATCAATTTGGGATTTTACTTTGTTGCTTTTACTTCATTGTTCATTTCAATTGAGGATGATTGCGGAAGTGGTCGACTTGGGACACTCGACGATATCTCGATGTGTCCTCCTTCCACGCACACACTTGATCCACCCAGAGAACATGCGCATCTGCCTTGTTACTCATTTAGTCACTCAAGCAATATGGATCAGTTTGCAAATTTTACTTTATTGCTCGTTTGGTCCTTCAAGTCTTGGTGTAGCACTCGACCGAGTCTCGCTATGTCCCGCTTCTATGCGGCAGGCCCATCACGCCTGTTCCAACAGCACGGGCAGGTCCTCCTTCTCGTACGCTTCCTCCAGCGAGCGCTGATCGGGCTTCCAGCCCAGTCCGCGCAGCCTGTCGGCGCGGTTCTTGGCATTGCTCCCCAGCACGTTGGGGGTGGCCTCGCCGAAGAGGTCGTCGTACTCGGCCTCGGGGACTTGTTTGGTGTCGGCGGTGGGAATCTTGCCGGCGCGGTGGAGGTGTTTGCCGATGATGGCGGCGAGGCCGCCGAATGTGAATTGTTCGGTTTCCGCGAAGAAATAGGGGTTTTGGAGGCCGGGGTCGGAGGGGGCGGCTTGTTCGGCCCAGTGGAGGACGAGGATGTATGCCTGGGAGGGGTTAGCTTGATGAGTAGAGGGTTGGGATTTGGGGAGAAGCTTGCCTTGGCGAGGTCGACGACGTGAACGGCCGTCCAGGTGCTGTCGGCCGAGCAAGCGTAGCCGGCCTGATTGTGCTTGAGGGCATATTTCGTGAGGGTGGGAGTCTGGGATACGTCAGTGGGAGGGTATTTATGGAGATGGGATGAAAAAGACGCACCTGTATGGACAGGCGCTTGTACTTGCTGTTGTTGCCGTATATGAGTGGCGGCATGAATACGAAAATTCGGGCTTGGTCGGCGCCGAGCCTTTTGCGGGCTGCGACGAGAGCTGATATCGCGGGCGTGAGCGAGACGTGCCGAAATCGAGAGAGGATAGGGTTGGTGAGTTCTTACCTAGATCAATTTCTCGATGAGGTGCCGAGGTCTTGATTGTGTCGACTTGCTCGGGCGTCTTGTCGGAGAAGACCTCATTGTTAGGATTGTTTCCGGGGGAGGCGTCGCTCAGGACGGCCGCGCCGCTCTGGTGGAGGTAGATGGTCCGTTTCCCTTTGAAAAGTCATGATTGTCAGTTTCTGGAAAAGCAGTAGAATGATGGTTCAGCCTGAGGAGGTCAAGTACCTTGGCTTGCTCGGCGGTCGATGCCCTCGATGATGGCGTCGACGGACGGCCGGTGGTCGGCAATGGCGACGTGGAACACGACGTCGCTCTCGACGGTGTGTTTGATAATGAGGTCCCGATCATCCAAGGAGCCAATGACGGCTTTGAGGCCTTGGAACTGATGTCAGTCCTTGTGCAAACAAGGGCGTGTGTCAGGACAGGGGCGCATACCATCTTGCTCGAGCTCCCTGGCCGCTTCCTCCCGTCGCGTCAGAGCGGTAATTTCGTACTTTTTCTCGGCAAGCAAGAGATCAATAATCTCGCGGCCGACGTAGCCGGGTCCTACAAAGAATACTTTGCTCGACATCTTGGAATACGTACACTGGTGCAGACGAATTGGTTGAAGATGATGAACTATAAACACGGCGACTCCATGTGCTCTTATATCGAGGAGAATTGCTTATATATCAAGCACCAATTGATTATATATCGAGGGGTGCTTAGACATGCAGAGATGCTTAGACATCAGTTTAGATGCGCCGATGGCGACAGCGCTGGGGCGACTGACGTCATAGACCACTCACTCCATTTTGGGTGCACCCATATCGAGTAATGTGGTGGCACGGAAAGATCAGTCAGGATGTAGCAGTTGTTGCTTCATCAAAACGACTGAAATCGCCCGTATACGGTCGAGGGTTTGACAATCGTGATCAGAGAAGAGGTGGGTGGCGTGGCTTACGGAGCACAACCCTTCCTCGGTAATCGTGTGTCCCCCCAATTATTGGACCATGGGCATGCACGCAGACGAGCCCACCATAGTGTTCAAGATACAGAAAAAAACCTTCAATTGTCCGCTTCTCAATCCCGAACTCCGAGAGAGGAAGGAAAGCCTTTCCTCACCCAAATCGCACCCCACCACGTCCATGTTCAAATTGCTTCGGCAATGCCAAGTCGATGCCAAGTCGATGCAATTCGGTTTGACGGCCCGATCTATAATCGACATGCAGGGTAGGTGCGTGTGCATGACGCCAAACCAGATGCGGACGCCCACTAAAACACGTACCGACTAACGCTGGCCGTCTTCGGCTCAGTCACGCTCAAGACAAAATCGTCAAGCAAGTCAGACATGGCAGCGTACTGGCCCCCCACGTCTGCACCAGTGGCGTGAAGAGGCTGGGCGGCGGAACAATAGGCCACGTTGAGGTGGGCGCCTCGTTTTCGTTGCTGTGGACGCGAAGAGGCATGATCACGATTGGTGGCGGCTTAGCAGCTAGCATGTATCCCGGGTCCAATTCTTTGGCTCGCGAGATGGACTTGCCATTGTTGTCACAAACCTCGGCTAGCTCACGGGGCTTGCGTGAAGACCGGCACAGACGAAAGTGAACTGCTGCACGGTCTTGGTGCTGGGGGAGAAAAGGTTTGGCCCGCTCATGCGCCTCTCTCGGTCTCAACCTTGTCCTCTCGTTCGGGGCGAGCGAAAGCGAGGGTTCAGAGCCGAGAAGATGGGTGGCTTTGGTATACAGACAGCGCCTCGACTTGATGACCGCGACGTTACTGGTTCTGCGCTCGTGTTGGACTGGGGGCGCATGACCACCTTCAAACCCTAGACACTGACAAGCACACCGAGTAGCGCGCACAACTCCGAACATTGGATTGAGTTCGGCCCGGCTTTGATTGCACAAGACCTCGCGTGAATGGTACTACAAATAGACCACTATCGTCAGATGATTGTTGGCTAGAACTTTGCCTAATCCTCCATCTGCACTGCCACATGCAGTAAACCCTAATTCTTAAAAAGAACACATACAAAAGAAGAATGTGAATGAATTCCGCGCCGGGGTAGTATCGTTCAAACCATGAATTCGCCTTCTCAGCCAAGATCGCCGCCTCCTTCTATTTTGACCCTTCGTCTTCGAATTTCTCGTTGCGCGGTGGGGAGATGGGTTCTGTTCCTGCTCCGAATGATCATGGAGGCCAAGGCATCAAAACGTCCCTTGCGGAAACAAGAGCTTCTACCATCAAGAAACAGAGCGCAAATCCCCACCTAGAACTCCCCTGACCGTGCAGTCGAAGCATTCACCATGTTCCTGGCACGCCTTTTCGTTGTCCTACAAGTACAGCCACCACGTGAGACGCGAGCCTCTCTAAGGCAAATCGCTCAATTTCCGTGTCTCCTCAAGTGAGGGCGCTTTGCATTGCTTCAGCTCGTCGACGCTCTTTTTCCTGCCGCTGTCCCTGACACACTTCCAGAAGCGCGTGTCGGGTCTCGTGTCGAGGTAGTCCTGCTTGAGGTTCCACGGCTTCGTGGCGGGCGTGAAGTGAATGCTGCGAATCGGCAAGACGTTGACCCCTGAGCAGCCGTAGTTCTTGGGCCATACGGAGTTGTAAAAGGGCATGATGCTGCAGTGGAATTCTGGTCTGACGGGTCGGTAGCCGTCGTAGCGGTAGCCGCAGATGCAGTTGAGGAGTTCTTGTTCTGACTGGCCCCAGTTCCCGCTAAGACACGAGGCGCCCTTGTCGTAGAGCAACTCGGCGGCAGAGATGTGAAAGTAACGCGAGGGCTTGAGGAGGATCATGCCGCCGTTGATGCGGGATCGGTCGTGGCAGTTGGAGAACTGGTCGGGGGCACCGATGACGGTGTCGTCGACGGGGGCCTCGAGAAAGATTTTGTGAACATCCGTGAGGACGACGGAGTCAACGTCCAGAATCAAGACGCGGGGATACAGATCAAAGCCCCATGCGTGGACCTTGTTCAGTGCCGCCATCCAAGCATCCTTGGTTTCCATGAAGTCGGGCTTCTTGATCGGCGTCAGCGCCTGGAACCGAAGAGGGACAATCTTTTCGAATTCCTCATTGTCGAGAGCCGCGCAGTCGGCCACTTTCTTGAACGGATTGGAGCGGGCTTTCCACTTGTACATTTCCTCAATCGACTTGAGGTTCTTATCTATAAAGGTGACGTGCACGCAGACCTTGCCCTGGAGCGCGTCCGGCTGCTCCAGAACGTTGCGCACGATGGAGGCATACATGGCGAGAGCTCCGGTGCAGTGAGCGTCAGGCGTGATGTGAATCATGAGGGGGTACTCGCATCCATCAATCTTGGCCGAAGTGTCGTTTTCACTGGGCCTGACCTTGTAGTGTTTGCCCAGTTCGTCGACACCTTTTTCGCTATCCGCGTCCGACGTTTTTTGCGAGGTCGGTTCGGACGTCGGGGATGACGAGGTTGACGAGGCGGCCTCGGAGACCTTGGATTCCGATGCGTCGTCATGCTCTTGCGTTTTTTGGGGCTCCTCGTGCGCCTGGGGCTTCTTGTGCAAGAAGACTGTCGACACCAGCTCGCTAGGCGCCGTGTTGCTTGACCAAAGGTAAGTAGAGGCAAGAAGGATTATGGCCAAGATGGAGAGAAATAGAAGGAGGCCAGTGCGAGGCACGGCGCTGCGGCCTGCCCGACCCATATTCGGGATGTTCGAGAGACGAGGATGGATTTGTTGCAAGATGAGGAGCAGGAAGGGGAAGGTTGGTCGAGAGATTGCGGAAAGAAAAAGGAACAAGAGAAAAAAAAGGTTGGAAAAAGATGTAGACAAGAAAAGACAATACGGAAACGCCGAAGCCCCCCTTTTTTCCCGTCTTCTTTTCGCCCGTGCCCGTTGTTGTCTTGAGTGACGGTGACTGTAGGGATGGGAGGAGAGAGCGACGCCAAAAAATCAATTGGTTCTTTTCACTTTGTCACCAACACTCTATCTTTGCGCCCCCACCAAGCCATGTCGAAACTTACCAAAAGGGTTGGGGCCGGGAAGGTCTGGTTGGTCGTGCCGCGGTGATTACCCCGAAAAGACCTTGCCGACGCGAGGCCAAGAGCCGGAAAGGGTCAGCTCAGGCCTGGCACTCTGCGGCTGTCACAGCATGGCACCGCGTTTCTTGTGTGATACCCTGACCAGTCAGCCAATAACCTCACTTTGCGAGATGAGCAGACAGGAAAAAAGTGAGTCGTGGCGTGGTGATACGACAGGCCTCGAGAATGGAGGGCCTAGCGTCGCCGAAGCCGTCAGCATTGAGTCCAGCCCAAGCCACAGTCGGAAAGCCGGCGTCTTTGTCAATCTTTCTTCACACAAAGCCCGCATTCATGGCGCTTTGGCAGCGGCGCCGCCTAGTAGATGATAAAAAGTCGGCTGCGCAACTCATCCATCAAGTGACCATCCGCTCCTGCCCCCACTTTTCCTGCTGGGAGCCCCTCCCTGCGCATATCAGTCAGTGCTTGTGACGGCCCGCCGCCGGGGCAGATGAACTGGGAGATCAAAAGCGTGGGGCGGCCTGAGGGACGAAGGATAGATAGGCCAATCAGTCGAGCACGAAAGGGGATAGCTGGGGCTGCGTGCGACTGTCCAACCAATTTCGACGCGTCCAGTTTGGTCCGGGGTGGGCTTTCTTGCGGCGCCCCCCCCTCTCGGGGATTCCCCTTGCCGTAATCAATTCCCATCATTCCCACCCCCGCCCAATCTGACCATTGATGCTGATGGCCACGGTAAAAGGGAGTCGGGCGCTCTGACTGATCTGCTGCTTGACACATTGCGGCAAGTCAGCGGCCGGCTGCGTGAGGTCGACAAGGCACTTGGCATGCTGTCTGCTGCCCTCATGACGTCTCTGCCCTAGCGTGATCCCGGTACGTCACTGTCAAATGAATGCAGGCGAAAAAGCCGAGGCCGCTGCGCTGCTACCGTGTCAAGACTCAGCTTTAACCTGCTGCGCTCGCCTGTGGACGCCCTGAACCCTGGCCCCTGCCTTGGCCTGAGTGGATCAGGCGGGGGGCACCACCCCCGAAACGCCATACTTTGGGGATTTTTTCTTCGCGTTAAGATTAGCTCCGAGTGAGTCGGACGTGAAATGGAATGCGAGACGTCGCGAGACAAACAAGACACAAGGAAAGGAAAAGGAACCTGTCGCTAGCGGCCCGCCCGCGACAAGTGGCTCGGGCAGCCAGGCGCACTGATGGATAATGGATGCCCTCCAGCCTTCCCCTCTCCCTTGCCAGTCCATTCCAGGGAACACTTTCTTGACACACTGCAAATTGTGTGCGACCGAACAAGAGGAAAGCAGCGCGAAGAAAGAAAAGGGGCGGGCATGGGGGAAGGACCAAATGCCTGCTGCTGCAGCATGCACGGTCAATCAAAGTGGTGTGCAATCCCCCAGCTGGCACAGCAGTGGTAATTAGAATCAGCCCTATAGCGTAGCCAGCTTATTGGTTCGGCCGCGACCGTCGCCGTGGGCGGCGCCAAACCCGACTAGACCAGACGAATTGACCCTTTTCCGCCCTCGACAATTCTGCTTCTCTCGATTTTATGTTTCTTCTATTCTGATACGCTTGTTCACTAGCTGCCGCCATCTGGCCTGTTCCCGGGAGACCTGTCTCTCTCTCGTCTTTGCCCCAACTTTTTTTTTGTCGCAGATCCGGGAATCTTCACTTCTTTTCTTCTTTCACGCCTTTTGTCCACCCCCCACGTCTTCCTCTCGGCTCGCCCGCCCAAATGATCAGCGTTGAATATCCTTCCTTCTCTTTCTCGTGAGGTCAACGTTAGATCAGAATTCGGCACGCTCTCTGGTATCTTTTCGCGACTTTGATTTGTCTTGCTTCAATCGGGCCTCTCGTTTTGCAAACCCGACTTTTCCGGTTTTGTTTCTCCAGCTGCTCCTCGGCCCAGGCTCGTTTGGGCTTATATTCCGACGAACAGATCGTCTCCGCCGATCTGGACTTTGACGACACTCCTCGCCCTTCCCCAAGTCTTGCTTCTCTTTTCTTTTCTTTCCTTTTTATCCTTCGGGCTTCTCTGGGTTCTGCCAACATCGATAATGTCGTCCAATTCGTACGATGCGGTCCCGCACGACCCCTCTGCGTCGCCAGTCGACGGCCCGCAGAAGAACTCCTTTGAGATGAATGACGATGCCCTGCCTCGCATCCTCGAAGACAAGGGGGAAGAGCCGGCCAAAAAGACGGCTCATACGGCGCTTTACATCTTGTACGTGCGACAAGACCGAGCACACACGTGCTCGAATGCCTGTTCCGCGAGAGTACTCTCTTGTTCGCTAACATTTCGCCGCCATGTAGATTTTGGATTCTCATGTCCAACATGACTATACTGTTCAACAAATGGCTGATCGACACTCAAGAGTTCCGTGAGTACAAGCTGAGCATAACGTGCTACCGTGTAACCATTGATCATGTACTGACTGCGATTAGATTTCCGTGAGTCCGCGGCCCTCGAATCATCCGATGACACCTATACACGCTTCTCTCCCTGCACACTCATTATACAAATAATCGACAAGACAAAATAGAAGACTGACCGTGAATACAACAGCTATTCTTTTGACCTGTTGGCATCTGATATTTGCCACTATTGCTACGCAGATTTTAGCTCGCGCGACGACGCTCCTGGATTCCAGGAAGAAGATACCCTTATCGCCTCGTATCTACGCCCAGTCTATTCTTCCCATTGGCATCTTCTACTCAGGCTCCCTGGTCTGCTCTAACATCGTCTATCTCTACCTCTCTGTGCCCTTCATCCAGATCCTCAAGGCCGCTGCCCCGATTGCCGTTCTGTTCACTTCTTGGGCTTTTCGCGTTGCGGAACCAAACTGGTCATCTTTTCTGAATATCTTGTGGATTTTTGCTGGTGTTGCGATTGCCTCTGCCGGGGAGATCCAGTTTTCGCTCATCGGCTTCCTCTATCAATTGGGCGGCATTGTCTTTGAGGCCGTGCGCATCGTCATGATCCAAGTCTTGTTGAATGGCGACATGAAGATGGAACCTTTAGTAGGTCTCTATTATTTCGCTCCCGTCTGCGCTGCCATGAACCTCCTGGTCGCAGTGCCTACGGAGTTGCACAAGATCACTTGGGAAGCCGTGTCCAAAGCCGGCGTGGGCATGCTTTTCCTCAATGCCTCTATCGCTTTCCTTCTCAATATTTCAAGCGTCTTTCTGGTACGTGAAATCTTCCCTTTTGCCATATCTTATCCGAGTCCAAAAGAGAGACAATAGCTAAAAGACGGTCAAAGATTGGACGCACCTCCGGATTGGTCATGACTCTCACGAGCATCTTTAAGAACATTCTTCTCATCGTTGTTTCTGTCATCATCTGGCACACTGGAATCACGCCCATGCAGATCTTTGGCTACGGTCTTGCACTCGGCGGCTTGACATACTATTCACTTGGCTATGACCAGGTTATGAAGCTATTTCATAACACCTCGGCGTGGGCAAGGGGGGCATGGCGTCCTGCTACAGTCGACCCAGCCTCCAAGACCAAGCGAACGTGCATCGTCATCTCTGCGCTCGTATTTGCCATGGTCTTCATCGCCGCCGCAGCGTTGTTGCACTTCAACCCCAAAACGAATGTTTTTCGTTGGTCCGGCTTTCTTGGAGCGGAATAAATCATGTCTATTCTGGTCTCGGCAAAAAGGCGCTGAGGCATACTACAATTTTGTGACTTGAATGAATTCAAGATCGAACGACAGCGACTGGGCCTTGGTTTTTGGTCATTGAAACCTCGGGCATTTTTGGATTGAACGCGTCGCGGGCGGCTGTTTGTGTTGCGTAAATACCTTACGCCGTTTTGGGTACCGCTTGAATGTGCAATAGCTAGGATGCAGAAAACCTTCAATTATCCTCCCTCCCCGAGCCAGTGCTTTCCGCAACTTCTTCTACCTGATGACTCGCTGTCAGGGCTGGAAAGTCTACGGCAACACACATTACTCGGTTGTTTCTGCAGGCCTATGCCATGCTACAAGATCAAACTGATTCGACTATTTCGAGGCATTGGAAATCGCCGTGCCAGGAGCACACTGCAAGTCAGGAAACATAAGGATTCACTTAGAGCCTCCCGCATTGCAGACCACGGCCAGGACCGCAAGGATACGATACCTTGAGTCTGAGGCATGTGTCAGCTCTACACTAATAATATATAACGAACTTAGCACGACAGACATGCGCCAACTCTTCACGAGGCGACTCCACAAAGCCAGTGCTGCATCCATTCGTGTTCTCGGCCAGATCTGGGCAAAGTCAAATGTCTGGTCCTCGGCCGCCCCGTTCATCTAGACATGACCTAGATGCCATGGAGCTGACCAGACCAGACGCCCCAAAGGACAGCTTGAACCTTCATCTGCGCCACCACTGGTGGCTCTTGTACCATTTTCCTTGACCAGCCTCGTCCGGACGATTTTGACCGCGGTGGTCCCGGAGGCTTGATGTCCTCATCGATCACGCCGTGAACCGAAGACTGGTTGCTTCTTGGGCTCGCCACCACTTTCGATTAGCGCTCCGCCTCGTCGCCTCCGCCAGCTTGTGAAGCAAGTCGATGGTGGAGAATCCAGCCAAGAAAGTTTGTTAAAAAGGTGTGGTCGCGCCTCTTTCATGAGTGATTCTGCGCAGAACATAGACAATCCAGTCAAGCAGATGTTGGTAACTCGGCACGGTCGTTCCTTTTCTTCCATGACATACCCTGCGCAACACATGAAGGATACAGTCAAGAACATGTCGTTATGGATCCTTCGTTGTCTGACCGTACGCGGAGCCGATGGAGAGTTTTGTCATGGAGCATCCAATGGACAAAGTTTTGATAGCGCGAGATGGCTGTCGAAATGTTTCCAACACCTTCCATTGCTCGATAGCTTTCCTCCACCCCCTCTTCCCCCCCTCTCTTCTCTCTGCTGATCCCGTCCCCTCTGCTCTGCTCATGGTGCCCATTTGTCTTCCCCTTTCTCACTCTATACTCTTCCTCTCTTCCTTGTTGACATCATGATCTTGGTACCGGACAATGGTTGACTGGATCAAACACTTGCCATAACGAGAACAACGAATGATTTTTGCGTGCATATGTGCTTATGTGTTCCCCACGGGTCCAAGACAAGTAACCAGCTCGTTAGGGAGCTACAACTAGCAGCTGTGCCCGATTGTGTAGGCCAAGTCCTGAAAGCCAATCGCCAGATCGGTCTCGAACCAAACGGCGGCTGTGGCTGTCATTTTCTCGGATAGTGAAGCCACCCCCAACCTTCTCCTTTTTCTTTGTCGACGGAGGGCTGATTTTCACTGATTACCACTGATTTTCACTGATTACGGCTTTGCCTTCGGTATAAAACACGATCCCGTGGCTGACCAATCCTGAGGCTTGTGCCTTCTCTTCTTTTGTTTCTCTTCTCTCCCTCCCCTTCGCACACGCGGGTACAGAATACTGATCTCGCTCCTTGTCCCATCCAATACTGTCAATCGCACCTCGTCACTCTACATTGACGAGTGTGCTTGACCACTTGACCTTTTAGTTTCATCTCGTCAGAACGCGCCACAAACAAGACGATGCAGAATACAATTGTGAACGCGTCCATACCCATCAAAACCATTGCCGTTTTTTCCGGCTTTTTGGGCGGATGGATCGCCGGCGGCATCGTCGCAATAGTTGCACTCACCATTGGTACCTCTCTGCCAATCAACAAGAACGACGTCGTGTATTCCTTCAAGATTGGCCTGGACGGAGCCGGAATCAGGCAGGGCATGCCGCCCCTGGTTGGTGCTGGGGGCAAGGTGCCGAAAATCCGGATATTTGATAACCTGGGGCGAACTATTGGCAAGAAAACCAAGCAAACCCTGTGCAAGTCCGGGCAGGAGCTGTGCGTTGTCACTGTCAGGAACGTCAGGGAACAGCCGGCCTATGCGTTGTTAAGGGGCAGAAGTGACCCGATGTGCATGGCTGCTGCTGCGGTGACGTATCCCAGCGGTGATCATTTTGCGTGGACGGGGAACTGGGCGCATACTTGCGGTCATGCATGGTGAGTTGCTCTTCTCTGCCTTGATGCTCCTGACTGTTGTGTGTGTGTGTCGTCGGTGGTGGACTCAACAGCTGACGTCTCGTAAAGGTACTATTCGGAAATTGACGCACAGCACGCCAACGGCACGATCAAACTGGATTGTGTCTGGCTCGGATCCAACGGCTGGCGTGATGGCTACGCAACTGCAATCCGTGTGCATTGGCCCAGGTTCACTGAGGGCTTCACTAGGCGATTGCCTTCGGAGCATTAGTATGTTCATTCCCCCTTGTATATATTGGCCATTTTCGCTCCAGTATGGGCATCATGACTGACGCGACGGCCGCACCACCTTGTAGCTACTGTCAGGCAAACCAATCCGCTCTCGCCTTCTTCCACAACAAGGGAGCGAGATACTTTGACGGCAACCACGTCAAGGGCCCTGACGTTGTGCCAAACGACACACTGGCCATTAACCCCGCGGCCGAGGTAGCTTACCCAGCCATGAGACGCAGACACATTGACAGCATGCACAGACGTTCCGTCAAGTCTCACTTCGGCCAGCACTCGGCCAAGTTCCTGTGCGAGGACGCGACTTCGTACGGGCCCAGCTTGGTGTCTGTTGCCGAGCGGACATTTTGTCACATGCCCGACAAGGTCTTGTATCAGTTCTGCGATGACGTGGAGAGTGGTGCATGCTGGAACGTCGAAGAGCACAAGTTCGATGTCAAAGGTCATGGTCAGCATGCTCTGATTGCACGGTCTGCGCTGCCGGATACTGAATTTTACGAGCCACTCGTGTGGAAGTGAGATTTGGCGAGAACTCACAAGTCGGATGATGTCAAGGGCGGTGATGAGCGTGCTGTACTTGTGCGGTCTGCTCTGCCCTGACACGGTCCTTGGGGAGTCGCTCATAGCTTTGTCATTGGTAGTGAAATTGTAGAGAAGCTAGTACCTAAACAAGATATGTCCATGAAGAAACGAGCGAGCCTGACCCTCTTCTCAAGACAAGTGCTTGTGTTTGCAGCTAGTCAAATAACGCCGTCTCTACACTCTTTGTCCACATACCACGCGAGACGGAAACGGAAGCTCAGTTTCTTAACCCCCGGAGAAACACCACACCCCCTCAGAAACTGTGAGCCTTCGACTCCCTCAACCAAATCTTAGCACTCATATTCGGCAACAAGAACTTCCCAAACGGCACATTCCTAGGTTTCGGGCCGTGATTCTCAATGCAAAAGTCAAACTTGGTCAGCAAATGGACCACAGCAAGCTTGACCTCGTCCGACACCATAAAGCGGCCGGGACAAGCATGTCGGCCGATGCCAAAGTGCATACTCTGCTCGCTCGTGGACGTAAGGTCACACGTGGACTTGAGGTCAGGGTCGTCGCGCATCTTGGCGAAGCGGAAGCCGTCAAAGCGCGTAGGATCAGGGTAATACCTGGGGTCTTCGAACAGGGGCGAGTTGGGCGTGAAAATGAAACTGCCCTTGGGGACGCGCAGGCCGTTGGAGAACGTGTAGTCCTGTACGGCGAGACGGGCGAGTGCAGCTACTGACGTTAGAAGGGGACTCGAAAGAGGAGAAGGGGGAGGGGGGCTAACATGAGTCGAGAGGGTTGACGCGCTGGGTTTCTTTGATGAAACTGTCGATTTTGTACATGGCGTCAAGGGCCTTCTTGGTCCCGGCGCCGTGGAGTTCGAAGCATTGCTTGACTTCTTCGCGAAGGGGAGTGGTGTACTCGGGGCGGGAGGCCAGTTCAAATATAACGTGGACGACGAGCTGTTTTTCGCCTGGTGAGCAGTGGGTGCGAGGTTCTGAGGGGAGGCAAAATGGCTTACTTGACTGGACGTGTGGAGGGCTGCGAAGATGCCGTTGGTCATCATGCTGCATACGTGGTCATCTGTGTAGGGGCGTCCGGGCTGCTGGTCAATCCAGTTGAGAGCGTAGTCCAAGAGGTCCTGCGCAGTACACTGTGTTAACTGACTGTTGGTAGCTCTCGACCTCACTAAATCAGACTGACCTTCATCTCGTTCTTCTCACGCTCTCGTCTAGTCTGAATCTCGCTTCTCAAGATCGCATACAGCTTATCAAGAAGCCGAGGAGCGTCTAGCATCTTGGAGACGTATCTGTCGATAAGATCAGCAAAAGTCAGATTCTCCGCTTGGGATTGGAGAAAGGAGAAAACGAGACGAAGGTGACAGAAACTTACGATCTTGTCCATCCAGGCCATAATCGCAGGAACATGGCGCCTTTGGGTACAGCATCGCCGAAAGAGCAGCACATGTTCAGAAAGTCCTCATTTCTACACAGGGGCTCGCTAAAGAGAGCAAATGTGGTCAGGCGAGCCACGACTTTAAGTGCGAACGGGAAGCAGGGTACGGCACGCCAGCCAGAGGCGACATCTGGCCCGGCGCCGCCGAAGAGAGACCTAAAAGAGAAGGAGTCTTTGCTTTGAAGGGCATTCATTTCCTTCTGGAAGCCGTGCGCGAATTCGCGGGAGAAAGCCTGGAAGAAAGGGTCTTCGGGCTTGCTCGCTCTTGTTCTCTGCCAGCTGAGGGCTTTGGCGATGAGAGTCGTGGGAATACCTGATGGATCCTCTTGATGCCCGGGACATAGGTGTTGGAATTGGAACTCCTGGTTTGCATGTGTGCGTAAGCAAGGGAGGCTCGGAAAAGGGGCCAACAAAGCTTGGCCCCGAACGAATTGACTCCGTACCTCGGACATGACGGCGTTGAAAGACATCTTGTCGTTTCCCAACGCCGTGTACTCTCTGGTCATTTTCCTGTCGCAAATGAAGACGTCCATGCGCGTCATGGTGGGAATTTGAAACCCGGAGTTGCCATACTGATGAAGGTTCCGGTCAGCATCATGTCGATGATTTTGGGTCATGTTCGTGTTCCAACTTGCCTTCCTGTAGCCTTCACGGATAGACTCGCGGGCATACCAGATGTTGCGGACTGCCGAGAGCCATTTGGTGTATCGAACCCCAACGCCAACGGTAGGGACATCAACCTAGATAGTACTCGTAAGCCTTCAAGACTCGAACTCAGTGCAGAAAATTCTCACCTGGATCGGGTAGTTGAAATGAGACCAGACTAAAAGTGCAATGATGGCGGCGCCAAGGGCCGATAAGATGTTGCCAAGATAGGGCTCATAGGCGGAGAGGTTGGAAGTAAGCATCGTCGTCTTACACGGCGCTTTCAGCCGTCTCTGTTTTGAGCAACTCAGAGGATACCGTTGCGGGGAAGAGCCTTGCAAGACTAAATTGCTCTTTCTTCTCTATCTGACTGTATGGCGAGAGCACATGTGATAGGGAGTTTTTGCGAAGTATTTGCATTCAGGCGTCAATGCAATTATAATTTGTCAAAGTTAATGGCATGAGGCAGCGGCCCGAGCCCCGTCAGTATACCGTGATCGGCTGCGACACTCTTGCCTTTTCCCAGGATCCCTATACCGGCTCTTGGCATATCTCGTGCTGAGTCAAAGTTTGCCACGGCTATTGCTGTCTGTTTGCTCCCTCATTCCATCTCTCCGTGCGAGGTCCCGCGCCGCCAGGCGCATCCTACCGACAGCAACCTCGGCGTGGCCAAAGAGTCCTCGTGCATGACGAGATGCAGAGTCGGCAGATAGGCCATGCCGTGAGAAAATTTTCCATCGATGTCGAGAAGATGCATTGCGAGCTGGACCCCGGGAGGGCTTGGGCCGCGTGGGCATGACGTGAGGCGATCGTACATATGTACGATCCTCGGCCAGATCGGATCAAACTTGCTTTCGAGTTGTTATGACCACCCCCGGCAAGGTGTTGTCTCTGGTAGCCCTGTTCCGCGAGACTGCATCAGCAGCTGCAAACCTAGTGTGCGTTTTCTGCAAGTGTACGGAGCAACATGGAATGGAAGCGAGATAAGCCAGAGAAGGTTGAACGCCGGCTGAAACAACCCTGAGATCCTCCACACGCGACCCGCAGAGACGGAAAATTGTTTGCTGCTCTTTGCAGACTGGCATGAGAAGCGAGCTGGCCGGGCCTGTACAGTCAGTGGTGTTTAATGCGAGAGGATCGAAGTGTCACCGATGCAGTCGCGGTTGGGCCGTGACCACGTAGCTTTCCAAGTGGGAAAGCACTGGCCGTAATGGCATTCCGCCGATTTGACGAACGGAGAAGTAGCCAAGCCGATCCGAATCGACAGATTGCGTCAGGCCAAATATTCCCTTGGAGCGCAGACATGATTCTTTACTCCAACTTACGCCCACGCTGCCAATCTGCCCATTGCATCAAGCAATCCGCCAAGACTGCTTTGTGTCGCCATGTTGCTCCTCCAGGTCATCGCTGCGTCGCTCTGGCTGCTCCCAATCTACTACTTTTCTTCTCTAAGGAACAAGAAACATGGGCTTCCCACGGTCAGATCATGGCCAAAACTGCTTCCTGAAGTCCTGGATCGACTGACGTATAATTACAATGCGAGGAGTCTTATTCGACATGGCTACCAAAAGGTGATTGCTTCTGACCTCATTCCCCAACATGGGAGTTTTCCTTTTAACGCTCCAATGAACAGTACAAAGATCGTCCATTCCGTGTTCCCAGAATGGACATGGACTTGATTGTGATTCCATTAAAGTACGCGTCCGAGCTGCGCGCAATGACCAGCGACAAACTCGATCCCTTGATTGCGAGTTTCGACGACAATGCGGGCGCCGTTACGCAAATTCTGCTCGGAAGCGAGCTTCATACAGAGGCTATACAGAGGAAACTGACACCCAAACTCCGTGAGCACTTCGACCACCGATGGACCTGATGGGACATGGATGAACTAACTCCAGAGAATGACAGCGCAAATTCTCCCCATGATGATGGATGAGCTGAAACACACGTTCGATCAATTCTTGCCTCGGCGCAAAGATGGTACGTGTTCTTGTTTCACACAGAAACCTGTATTTGTCATGCATCCATTAACGCGTAGCTCATCCAAGGTGCATGGATTCCCGTGAGTCCCTACGACATGGTCCTGAACATGACATCGCGAGCTGCGGCACGACTGTTTGTGAGTGAGCCAATATGTCGCGATGATATGTTTCTCGACACGGTGGCCTCCTTCAGCCGCAACACGTTCGACACCATTGCCACATCGAGAAGTTTCAGCAACTTGGCCATATCCTGGCTAGGAGGCTGGGTCTCCAGCGTGAAGGGTGCCCGCGAGGAACTACAGTACATTCAAACACTCCTCGGTTCCGAAGTGAACAAACGGAGGGCGGCTCCCGATGACAGCAACCATGAGGACTTTCTGCAGTGGTGCATTGAGCTGGCACGAACCGAAGACGAGTCGCGGCCGGAGTCTCTTGCTCAACGCACATTGGGCATACTAAGCATGGCCGTGGTGCATACAACGGCCATGGCGAGCACCCACGTCATGTTTGACATGCTCGCCGATGACAACCTGAAGGAGAGCCTGCGACAAGAGCAGCAGACTTTGCTTCCCAATGGCTGGTCAAGCATTACGCAGCAGTCCATGCTGGACATGAAGCAGCTTGACAGCGTCATGAGAGAATCCCAGCGAATTAATCCGGTCGGAGAGTGTGAGTTACTCTGTCTCCTGAACTCATGGGTGAAGACCAGCTGACTTTTTTTCCTCGAAAAGTCACATTCAGACGCGTTGTTAAAAAACCCATCACCTTGTCCGACGGCTTCAAGCTTGAACCGGGTCAGCAGATTGGTGTCGCAGCGAGATGCATCAATACGGACGATGAGCTTCTCCCCGATGCCGAGACATTCAGCCCAATGCGATGGACGAAACATCGAGAGGCGGCCCCAACGCCATTCACTAACAGTAGTGCGTCCAACCTGCACTTCGGACTCGGGCGATACGCTTGCCCGGGACGATTCCTTGCTTCCGTAAGTTGCGTCGCGATCTCGCGCGGGAGGCCTCCCTTCTTTTCCCCTCATTTCCATCCCCACGTTGCGGCATTTATTTTGACTAACGATAACGCACGGCGTCTATAGTACATGATCAAGGCGATCGTCAGTCGCATCCTGCTTGACTACGAGTTCAAGCTTGAAACTGACTTTGCTTCCGGTCGACCGCCAAATATTATCCACGGAGACAAGATTCTCCCCAATCGCGAAGCCGTGGTGCTGTTGCGAGCGCGGAAGTGAAACCCTGAGAGAAGTGCGGGGGACAAAAAGTTGTGGTGGCTATAGAATGAGAACTAACAAAGGGTCGCCGAGGGGAAACGTGGGCGAGGGAGCTAAGGGTCTTGTCGGCCCGTTGGGAATATTACACATTCGACGTAGCAATAGAAAGCAGATCCAGATTGAACGTTGTTCGCTTCAGGAATAGATCCCGGCAAGCGTGACCGAAGCGTCAAGAGGTGCAGCATATTCGACCAGCAATACGGCCTCAGACTTCCCTCGCGTGCTCTTCATTACTTTCCCCCCCCGCGGAGAAGTGGATCTCCTTGGTAATATGTCGATCCTCCATCAATGCTGCATGACCGAACATGTGAGGAGCACAATCGTGGCGTTTCCTCTCCAGGGCTTCTTGGCCATCCATGCGGAGGCGAAGGTCGAAAAAGGCGGCTTTCAGCTGTCTGGAACGCATGGGCGCCAAGCTGAGACTTAATGACTTCGAGAGACCACTTTGGGGAGGCAGGCCACTTGGAGTCTTGGTTGAGGCCAATGCGATTCGGGGCCTTTACTGTTTTTACTCCTCTGGGTGCGTCCCGATGTAACGGCGGAATCAAGACGGGCCACATGCAGAGCGACATCGCAATGTCATTATCGACTCGACCAGCCGAAACGACTCTACTCTCATGCAGAACGAATCACAAGGAGCACTGGTGCAGGACATGTGCGTCTTCGTGGGCACATGTGTTGCCTACTGGGTGACTTTGTCGCGACCTGCTATAGGCTGCGATGTCGATCACAACAAGATTTATCTGGTATATGACCCCCGGACTAAGCACCAAAACACTCTCCTGCTACACATTCGGTCGCGGTATTGTACGAGAAGCTGGTACGAAATGAGGAGGCTCGCGTGCGAGGGCTGAGACATTGTCCAATGCTTCTCGCGGAATGTCGTGCCCAGACTTGCCAAATGGTTATCTTTGGCTCCGAGCTGAAGTGTTAAATATCGAAGTGGTGTGGATTACTATCCGCCATCGTCCGTCGAAGTTACTTGCATATGGGCCCGTTGGGCCAGCAGTCTAGCACCTCTGTGAGCGGCGTCTTGCAGCTCTTCAGTAGCCTGAGGAAGAGATATGAAAGCTCTGTCTCCATAGTTTGCAATTTTTTCCTTTTAGAACAAACCAGAGTCGACTTTCGGGGCCGTCGACTTTGCAGTGTTCTGGCAAGTGAGGAAAAAGCACAGACTGACAACCCTCAAATTCTCTCTCGCGCATCCCAAAAACAACCCTTCCAAAGAACGACACCATGACTGTTCGACAGACAACAGCTGGGTCACGTGGAGACAAGGCTCCTGATGCTAAAGATGTTGCCTACTGGACTAATCACATCGTTCCATGTCTCAAATCTTTGATGGACTCTACTGAGGCCTACACGCCCAAGGAACATGAAGCTCAGCTGCGCATCCTACACGAGCATGTCATTCCGAACCTCGGCCCCAGACCTTCTCAGGCCTATGACCGCTCCTACATTACGCAGAGTGGCTCTCCCATACAGATGAGTGTCAATGCCAGCACAAAAGGCGACAATTGCGTGAGGTACTGTTGGGAGATGCTTGGTCCCGAGGGTGGGAGCTCCAGCGACCCTCTCGCAATCCAGGCAACCAAGGACATCACGGCCTCTGTATGCAAAACTTTCGGGTTCTCGACCCGATGGAGCGACGCCTTGATATCAGCGCTCGAAGTGACGCCCAAGGAAGCTCAAGAAGTTGTTGAACAGCTCCCGCAGTGGCTGCGATCCAGGGTGCCAGAGGGCGTTGAGGCCGCCATGCTGAAGCGGATCCCGTTTTCCTTCACTGCCTTTGACCTGAAGGGCAGCAGTATCGGCATGAAGCTCTACATCAACCTCAAGGCGAAGGAGTTGGTTGGCGGCAAGACCGCGACACCTGTGGTTTGGGATATGCTCCGGGGCTTCCAGCCAGCCTTTAGACCGGAGCCCCTTAAGTTGATACAAGAGTACGTCACTGCGACGTTCAGAGGCGGCCTGACCATGAGAAGATGAATGCTAAGTCTTTTGATCATCCAAACAGTTACGTCGATCAGCTGCCCGGATCCTCCGTTGAGCTGGTTGGCATTGACTGCCTCCCCGAGGCCGAGTTGTCGAATGCCAGGGTGAAGCTCTACATCAACACTCTGAGCAACTCCTTCAACACGGTCAAAGATGTCGTTACTCTCGGCGGCCGCATCGGCCAAGACGACGAGACCAAGAAGGGTCTGAAGATCCTTCACGACATCTGGCATCTGATGCTGCAGGAGCCCGAGGGTCTCGCTGACGATGACTACGTCAAGGACGTCATCGACTCTACCCTCTTGTTCCAGAAAACTTACTTTAGCTTCGAGCTGCGTCCAAATCGGGACCTTCCCCAGGTGAAGGTGTATTTGCCCACATGGAATTACGTGCGGAGCGACGCAGAGACAGTGAAGAACTACGAGGAGAACTTCCGCATCGTCGGCCACCCCTGGGGTCAGGATGGCAAGTACGGCAAGATTCTGACTGATGCATTGTATGTATCATCTCCATCCTACCCAGCAAACATGTTGGACTGTTGACTGACCGTGCACGCCATCAATAGCGGTACACTGGAGCACGGGCGCAAGAAGCCCATCCACTGCGACGCGTCTTACATCTTCTCTGAGAAGAAGGGCGTCTACCAGACGCTTTATTACAGCACGCCCCTTGCGGCGGAAGAGTAGGCAAGCTTTCACTGGGTGCCGTCGAAGGACCTTCTGATGGCGCCTGATGCGAGTAGAGCATGGGGATTTGATCACAGGCTGGAGGGGGCAATTTGCATAACGTTCAAGTTTTGTTAGTCGTTTCAATCAGAGAAGCTCATTTTCTTCACTGTGGCCCGTGCAATTGACGCCGAATGGCACCAAAGAGAAACTCTGTGTCTTGCGCCTGCCTCGTACTACGAGACGATTATTTGGACTCTCTGTTCTGCACCATGTTTTGCTCTTGTCTTCAACTGATAGACTGTCCACATGCTTGGTACGTCACTCTGACAGTGCGAGAGTAAGCACAAAGGAGCTGAACGGGGTAGATAAGGGGTTGGGACATCATGGCACCGGTCTTCATTAGAATGGACACCACGTTGACATCATCTATTGGGAGAAAGGTATGCTTTCGCGTACGTGCTGAAGCCAGTGTGTCGCGCAATAGCCTCATCCGATAGTACTCGGCCCGTCTCACCCGCGTGACGCCTCACCAGCCGGCTGCTTGATCTTCAGCAGGGCCACAATCTCTCGCATCTGGCCGCCGCGTTCCCCGCTCCCCTCCAGAGCCTCCAGCCGCTCGTTGGTGATGCGGATGAGATCCCAGATCTTCTCCCGGCAGTAGGCAAAGCTGCCCGTCGACTCCATGTAGTCGACGGCGTACTGTTTGACCATGAGGTCCTCGCTGTGCTGCTTGAGGATGCTGATGAGGCGGCCATCGCCCGGCCGCGCGCGAATGCTGTGAATGATGGGGTAGGAGAACTTGCCCTCGGAAATGTCCTCGCAGAAGCCCTTATTCTGCGAGTAGACGTCACTCTGGAGGTTCTGGTAATCGTCTCTGATCTGGAAGAGCATCCCGAGCGACTCCACCAGCGGCACGAAATCCTGGGTATTGGCGCTCTCGGCCTGCATAAGCCGGATAGCCAAGCGGAACAGGCCCCCCGTCTTGTTCTGGATCATCTCCGTGTATTCCTTTTCGGTGGGGCAGTACAGGGAGTCTCTCCAGTGAAGCTCCATGCCCTGGCCGCGATGGAGATTGATCAGCTCCTCGGTATAGATTGTGAAGGCGAGCGGGTTCGTGAGCTTTTCGAGCTCGCGCTGTGCGACGAAGTAGGCAAGGTTGGCTGAGTTGATGGTCTGCGGGATGCCGAAGATGCTGTGGGCCACGGGCACACCGCGACGCAGCTTGGAGGAGTCCTGGATGTCGTCGATGCTTTGTTTTGGTGTTAGTCGCCTTGGCATGTCTGACGTGGTGCAGCACACACGATACATGCACACGCAGATGACTTACAGCAGCGAGGCATTGTGCAACAGGTCAATGATACGTGTGATGACGGCGACTTTATCTTCCGGCACGAGCAGGAACTGATTGAAGGCGTTGATCAAACTGCGACGTATGTCTTTGCCGGGGGATTCGCGTAGATAGTCCAAAGGGGCGGTTAAGAACTGGCGAGAACAGTCGGTCAGTTCATTGTCCTGAACTATGCGATTGAGAACGTAAAACAACACTAAGTCGTCGTACGTACTTTGTAGTCCTTTTCTCCATGGTCATGAGGCTTTACTTCGACGTCATGTTGGGCGCCGTTCTTTTGGGACGTGCACTGCTCATCGCGAGCAGTCACGGGGCTTTCAGTCATGGCGATAGGCATCGTGTTCTGCTGTGACTTTGGTTGATGTGATGTTTTGCTTTGATGGATGGGGAGAAACTGTAACAGCAAAACTTGACAAGTCTTTTATCACTTCTACAACAAGCCGATTTGAGAGCTCAACCAACATTTCTGCGTCAAATTCTCCCCACCACTACCGCTTCTTTCCAACAGTCAAGGCCATCGAGGGGGCAAAGAACCCATGACCTCAGTCAAACTCAAATCCAAGAAAACATGCATGAGCTATGAACAAGTTTCTTCCCCCTCCGCCTACCCCCCCTTACCCCCCCATCGCGCATGATCGAGGCCAAGCGCGATGATGCCAGCGGTACCGAACACGCGCAAGGGAAGGAGGAACAAAAGAGAAACAAGATAATGCAACGCGTCAGGATGTCGATAAGCCGCGGCACGATGCACCGCGCCAAACAGGAGAAAGATGGCTCAGAGCTGAAAGACTTCATCAATGCCGGCTCCCGACTAGGAGGATTCACATGCAGAGCTTTACTACGCAAGGATGGCGTGGTGACGTCGGGAGCCCAACCTCACCGCAAGCGTTCCGACTCCCGCCCTTTTCATCCAACCCAATCACTCAGCTTTGACGGTCCTTTTCTCTTCTCGGGTAATTAGGTACAGACAAAGCCCATATGAAGAATCAGCCAAGACAAATGTGGCCAGACTCCACAGAACAAGCGGACTGTTGAGCCAGCCATACATCTCAGGCCAGTACTTCCAGCGGAGAAACGCAAAGCAAACGGTGCAGCATGAGCCGAAGAACCGACTGAACCTATATTGCCACCTTTTATTAGTCCAAACCTGTGCACCAAATTGAACGCCACGCGGCGTTGAAAGAGCCAAGAGAAGGAGGGGAGGGGGCCAAGAGGGGAAAAAAATGGCCCGGCTCTTACCATAGGATCCAGGAAGTTCCTCTTGAACTGTTTCTTTGCAGCAATTGACAAATGCCGCCAACACTCAACAGGATCTGGCATATCACAGCGCCCCATGAGTACGCCAGCCCGGGACCAATCTCCATGGCCAATGCGACATGACCCGCGAAGCAGACCCCGGTTCCTCCGATGAGGATAATGTGCGCATTATTCGCAACCAATGGCGAGCGTTTCCACTCTACCCTGGCTGATCGTGCTGCGGCAAGCATAATGAAGACGTTTAATGTGACGCCCGCGGCAAAGACGACCAGCTCCACCGTGTTCTTGGACGGATACACCAGCACGTATACCATCTCCCAGCCGATATTGTTGCAGAGCGGGATGAGTGCCATGCTGTACGTCTTCCCCTGTCGAGAGTGCCATATCATGAGGGCGTAATTCACCACCCATCCGAGGCCCATCAGGGCCACGAATACGTCGGCGAGCCATTGCACCTCCTGGTAGGCTGGCGGTGCCGCGGCATTGCTGGAACCGTCCATTCTGGAAAAAAGAAATGTGAATGGGATTATTGTTGTCTTGTTTTTCCTCTGGGAAGGAAGAAAAAAAAAATCCTTTGTCCCCTTGTAGACATGCACACGACCCTCTCGACTGAAGGATACAAGGTTTCTTTTTATATCCAAGCGGGCAGGCATGGCCATCTCTCTCGCGTCACCGCGAAACGAAGACGGAAGAGGAAAGGGGGTAGGCCGAGCAGGGGGATAGCCTTCAGCTGGTCCATCATGGTCTTGCCCGAAGCTGTCGCGTCGGACGCAACACGTCCTGTGCGGTGTGTCCGGCGCTTTGTTGATAAAGAGAAAAGGCGCGGTCTAGTACCTCGGATCTATCTCAGTGCTCGGGACAATCACCTTCCCAACTGATCCTGGGGCCTTGAGCTGTTTCTATTCCCACTACTTGTATATAGTTGTTTGCCCGGGACGTGGTGAGCGATAGGCCCCCTGGATTCTGCACCAAACCCGCATTCGGCATCTTTTGCTTTTCAAAGACCCTTCCTTTTTTCCCCCTTGTTTCGTTTCATCTCACCATGGCCCAAGCTTCAGTTTTGCAGAGCCGCTTCGGGGCCGGCGAGGCGGTGGTGCTCGCCTCTGTATTCGGACTCGGCTATCTTGCAAATCATATGTTCTCTCGCAGACGCACTATCGCGTCCGAACCAGCCCCGAAGTCCGTACAGCAATATGGATACGGCAGAAGGCACCTCGAAGGTGTCAATGGCAAGGACATCCAGAACGTGCCCGAGTGTCCTTATGAATACATTCTTCAGATATACGGACGGCACCACTTCGCTCCGTTCATCAAGATGTTTCGGCCAACGCTGAAAAGCGAGGATCCGGCAAAATACACCTTAACCCTGGACATCATGGATGCGGTGCACTTTTGCCTGATCCTGGTCGACGACATATGCGACGACAGCTTCAAGAGAAAGAACAAGCCCACGGCCCACCTGATCTACGGTTCGGGCGAGACTGCCAACCGGGCCTATTATGTTCTCACTCAGGTCATCAACCGGTCGATGCGTGAGCAGCCAGTCCTGGGCGTGGAGCTTTTGAAGGCCTTGGAGTTGATCTTGCAGGGCCAAGACTTGTCTCTCGTCTGGCGTCGAGATGGGTTGAAAGCCTTCAACTTCGGTAGCGAGGACCGGATACGAGCCTACAAGAACATGGCCGGACTGAAGACCGGCACATTGTTCGTACTGCTCGGTAGATTGTTGAATGACGGAGGTGATCAATTGGACGACCTCCTCTCCCGATTCGGGTAAGTTGAGATGATTATTCTCATTGTATTGCCATAACTGGGCTTCTAATCTGAAACGCAGGTGGTACGCTCAATTACAAAATGACTGCAAGAACGTGTACTCGAGCGAGTACTCCCTCAACAAGGGCGCCGTGGCCGAGGACTTGCGCAATGGCGAGTTGTCATATCCAGTGGTTGTGGCCCTGAATGACAAGCGCACTTCTGAGCAGATGAAGAGGGCATTCCAGAACCCCTCGAATCTCGACATCGAAAAGGCAATGGCAGGTTTAGAGGTCGCAAGCGTCAAGAAGGCGTGTCTGGATGCTATGAGCGAAGCCGGCGCAGGGTTGGACAAGCTCGTGGCACTTTGGGGACGCCGTGAGCAAATTAATGCAAGTTGATTTAACACCCATCTCTACGGCATAGATTGTCAAAAGATTAGCCTTTCTGTAGACATTGCAATGAAACGAGCAATAACGGTTCTTCTATCAAATTCAAACGTGCTACTCGGTGGCGATCCAAATGCGATATGGAAAGGCAGTGCCAGTAAGTGCTTTTGGCAACAGAAAGGATCCAAGCGTTGGAATCACATGTTTCTAAGTGTAACAATAAAATGCGTCGATACTATTCAGCACCGAGAAACCCTTCTTCCGTCGCAAGGATGTTGCCCACGTTCGGACTTCATGAATCAAAGTGAGCAGCACGACTGATCGCAACAAGCCTAGATCAGCTCATTGAGCGCTATGCACAAGGATGTTCAAGGGATCAGACATTGGCTTCTTGCACATCGAACGCTGACATGTGATTGGGCGCATGCTCGGAGTGATCGTCCGTCGCGGTTACGTTTACCGAAGTCTGTTGAACGGCAAGATATGACCAGGGATCTGGCCCAAAGATTCCCTGTCTGATGTTTCGATCCGAAACGCCACGGTGCACTGACACACAGCTGGGCGGTTCCGCATCCACCACATCAGGCCGGATGGGTGACAGTGACATGCAAGCAAGTCTGCATCTGCAAAGGTTTGGGCTGCAGCACGTGTCGTTGTACCGAAGCAAAAGTCCGTACGCCGCAAAGTTACATTGATCCAAGGGCCCTGGTGCGGCTGATCCATCTCGGACCGATGTTTAACGGATGCGAAACAAGCTGTCATCTTGACGCGCCGATAGTGTCAAGTGCCGAGCATTCTTGACACGACAGATTGACAGATTCGGGGATTACTCGTCATCCTCGGGGCGGAAAGGGTAGACGTACTACCGGAGACGGAAACTGGGTATCGTTTCGATGCGATCTTCCCTCTTCGTCCCGTCCCGCCCCTGCATGGGGATGACATGATTTAATGTGGAGGCTGTTTGTAGCTAGATCGACACCCCTGATATTGTAAAAAGCGGTTACGTTACAGCGAGCTGTTCCTCTTTTCCTTGGTCTTCCTGTTCCGAAGATCTCATCGCTGCCAGCTCACGGCGACTTTCCACTCGCATCACCGCTTAAAGAAGCGATCCCGTCATATCAGCGGCTCGGTATATGCCACGATAGTGTGTAAATGTATACCTCTCGTTTTCGCCTAGTGTCTCAGTTGCCGCCGTGCAAAAGCCTTATTACCGAGTCTTTGACCAGCAGAACATCTGCACCCCCCGCGGCCGGCCCTGCAATCAAGCTAACAAGGAATGTCCTGACTAGAAAGCGCGATCCGAGGCGGCTATGCTGTGCGAGCAACCCGAGCGTCAAGAAGTAGCCGCTGGATGTGCCCACCATCTCATTGATTTGCCGCAGCCTTGCTTCTCTCTGAAGCTCTGGAGCACAGTGAAGCGCCGAGCAATCCGGAACGCCAAGAAGAGTATGGCTGGCATGAAAAGCCACGGTAGTTGTGGACAAGTAACTTGCCGAAGATGCTACGACGAAGGCGAAAATATGCGTGAAGCCCGAGACCCAGAACATACTTGCCATGAATAATTTGACCGATGTCCTTGACGGTACCGGCGAATGGCGACCCTTTCGAAACTGGCTAAGAGTCCACAATGATACCAGCGGCATTGCTGTCGAGAATCCAAAGCCATGTGATAGAAAAGCTAATAATGCAAGGGCCCTTGACGAAAAAACTGTCAGCAATTCCGAAAACATGCAAGACATGAAAGGGCTCCTCTTTGCCTACTTGCACGTGTCAAGTACTCCGGTGTATGCAGTCAGCTCATGCATAATCATGAGCACGAATGGTACTAGCTGACCAACGTATAAGAAAATATGCAACGAGAACCATGGCCAAGTCTCGCGTAGTGACGTGAACGATGCGCCCATGCAGATCTCAACAAAAGATGAGATGTGCAACCCACCAGATGCGACTCTCCCGGCATCGAAAAGCTGCGACAAGCTCGACGCGTTGACGACAGGGAAGCCTTCTCGTAGCTTCCACACCATACCGATGCACATAAGGGCAAGCTGCAGATAGGCGAACGGCCCAAGGTTCGGCATTGCCGCGAATGACGCGGCTGAATGCATTCGAAACAAAGCTGTGTTTGTGGATCGCTGTGACATGCTTGCTCAGGTGGAATATTTTGCTGGAAGGCCTGTGCTTGCATCTCCCTTGTTCCAGAGACGACTTCTGCCGTGATTTATATGGATCTGCACTGCGCCAAGACGAAAAGCAGGGGCACCGAGCCAGCTGAAGTTCTCATGGGATCGTGGCAACGCCGCAAGGGGCCCCCACGAATGATGTGTTTTGGGGTCGAGAGCCGATGCACGATACAGCGCTTGCAGCAAGCTGATCGACAACAACGGGCGTGTGCATGACGCACATCCACGGGCCTTGGTGATGTCGTGGCTCTCTGCACGGCTCATAACCACCAGACGCTTTGCTTGTGTAGTCTGGCCGTGACCTATGAGTCTATGACATAGTTCTTTACCACCATTGAAGTGAGCGGCAGGCAACACACACACACACACACAAGGATCTGGGTCAGAGCGCGATCATACAATACACTTGCCGCGTGTTGGACCCTCTTCTCAGACAACGTGATTCCAGAGAGCCATTTTCCCACCCATGCACGTTTCGAATCTGTACCACACCCTACGGTACAAGTTCTGGCCAGTTTTCCGGAGAAAGACACGCTACGCTCTTTGGAAAGGCTAGACGATGGCGAATCACGACTTCAACGTGCTGATTGTAGGGGGTTCTGTAGCCGGGCTGTCGCTCGCCCACTGTCTGGAGGCATTGGGCGTTTCGTACACGATTCTTGAACGAGGAGACAAGATCGCTCCTCAACTGGGTGCTTCTATCGGCATCTTGCCCAATGGCGGCCGCATCCTCGATCAGTTGGGCATCTTTCATCATGTTGAGAATGAGGTCGAGCCATTGGAGCGCGCCAGAATTCGTTACCCCGACGGCTTCCGCTTCGAGAGTCAGTATCCGAAAGTTCTCCAGTCCAAGTAAGGAAACTTCCGTCGCCATCGTCTGGTATCGTTTGACGTAAACGTTGTGCTGATGGTCTTGGAAGCTATGGCTACCCGGTGTCATTTCTGGAGAGACAGAAATTCATCCAGATATTATTTGACACCTTAAAGCACAAGGATCGCGTTCATACTGCCAAAAAAGTCATATCCGTCGAGGATGGAAAGTTGAAAGCATGCGTCAAGACTGCCGATGGTGCCGAGTACTTGGCTGATCTGGTAGTCGGCGCAGACGGCGTGCACAGCGTTGTCCGCTCCGAGATCTTCAGACATCTTAAGACGGACTTCAAGGTGCGCGAGGGCGAAGCAGAGCACACAGGTGAGACGTTCAATTGCCAAAGTCGGTTCCACTGCTAATGTATGGTGCAAAGGCATCAGAAATGAGTTCTCATGTATATACGGAATGTCTGCGAATGTCCCTAACGTCGAGCTTGGCGTACAACTGAGCTGTCTGGCAGACGGCGTGTCAATACATTCGTTCACAGGCAAAAACTCCAAACTGTTCTGGTTCGTTATCACCAGATCAGAACCGGAGCAATTTGAGAAAACGGACAAATTCTCGGACGAGGCAGCACGATTCATCTGCGAGAAATTAAGGAATCACAAACTGAGTGATCAGTTGACTTTTGGAGACATTTGGTCCAAACGCACCATATCCAAGATGACACCGCTGGAAGAGGGCGTCTTCGGACGATGGAATCACGGTCGCTTAGTATGCACGGGCGACGCCGTTCGAAAGGTAGGCAGTCAGCATGTACATTTCCGCTCCATTGGATATGAGTCTTTGACGCGATTGTCGCTGACGAGGTTCAGATGGCTCCGAACATCGGCCAAGGTGCGAATCTCGCCCTCGAAGACGCCGCAAGACTCTCAAGCTTGCTTTCGAAGAAGTTGCAAAGCGGAGCCGTCTCTCATGGTGCGATCAGCTCAATGCTTTACGAATTTGCTGCTGCTCAAAAAGCTCGAACCGACGATATTTGTTCGCAGGCGGAATTTCTCGTTCGCATGCATGCCAGCCAGGGCTTTGGAAGATGGGCATTAGGACGCTTCATCATTCCGCTCATGAGAGATGCGCCAGCAGGCTTGTCCGGCAAGTCTGTGAATGGAGCGGCGCGAATAGAATTTCTGGATCTCCCTCTCAAGTCACTTGAAGGGGCATGGGACCCGTCACTGGGCTCGGCGTTGAAGAGCTTGTCGTATTTGACTCCGAAGCCTAGCCTGCCTGTTTTCGCGATTTTGATCGGATTGGTGATCATCATGTATTTTCTGCACCCATAGATACCTTTATAATGTCTTATTAGAGGCCAATGGGAATAGACAGTGGATTCGTCACCGGTGCGAGGAATACTTGCTTGCGCAGAAGCCTCAGTCACCCTCCATCGCAAGCACCAAACTTCTGCACATCTAAAGTTCTTCCAAATTTGGAATACAAAGGTGTGCCAGGTCTTGAAGCGAGTTTCAGAAAGTCATAGTATACATCTTTTTGCCAAGCTTATGGCCCCCGACTTCCCCAAAGCGTCCATGCAGGTATCCTTGTTCGTGTGCAACACCTCAAATCGCGTTCGAGCTCCAGGATTTCAAGTGATGCAGATGCGCCGAAAAGGACTCAGTCCAAGGATCCTTCCTCTCTTCTGATCGCTCGATAACGTGTGCAGATCGGCATCTGAAAGTGGTGTCCTGCGGATACGTCAAGCAGATGCGATGTGACCAAGCATTCCACTTACGACACCATGCCGGGCCAGGATACCTACATGACAGCAAGTGCTTTGCCGCTGGCCTTATCACGGTCTTTCGATTGCCTCCAGCTGCCGAACAGGACCCACGAAGGGAGCGGGGGGAAAAATCTTCTCCTGGCCATATCTCTGAAGCAATCATTCCAACAACGAAGCCGGCTCATTTCCTCGCACCGGGCGCTGCCATGACCAAAGTTCCTGGTTCCATATACTGCTGATTCCGAGGACTGTAGTTGAAGCCATGACTTCGAGCATGCAAGCCAGCAATGCCACTGACGGCCCGTTGGGCAAGTTGTCGCCCCTCGTTTCCGAATATACACTCGAGATTGGGAAAACTAATCTCGTACTCGCACTTTCGGCTGTTGTATCCCTTATGTTGATGTACTGGGGACCTTCAGGCACCGTTAAAGCCCCCTTCGTTGGATATCGTTGGTCCTGGGAGCCTCCACTTCTAGTTCATGTTCGATATGCCTTCACTGCCTCGTCTCTGATCAGAGAAGGATATGCAAAGGTTCGAGCCACCTCGAGCGGACGTGTTCAGATCAGTACTTACAGGTCCCCCGGTACTTTTAGTTAAAAGATTCCATGTTCTACTTGTCGCGTTACGATGGCGACGTTTTGGTCATTCCCCGGCAACACCTGGACGATTTGCAAAACCGGCCGCAACGTGACCTGAGCGCTATTTCCGGGCTCATTGAGGTGAGACTGTCTCAATAACTTGCAAGGTCTATCAGGAACGTGTATCTGATCCAGCGCATCAAAATATCAGAACTTCGGCGGTGATTACAGTGGAATCACAACACTCCGAGAGAATGACCTCGGCGTGCGAGCGCTTCAAGTAAGCTTCCGGGAAAGGAATCGAGACAGTAGTCGAGATCAGAATTGACAAATGCGCGACAGACAAAATTCACACAGAACTTGCCCAAATTGCACGACGAGATGAAGGAAGAGCTTGAACATGGGCTACTCGAGGAAATCCCTAACTGTGAAGGTACACCTTCGACCCAACTCGGGACAGCCACATTTGAGGCACACTAATGAGGCGTATTGCTGCAGATTGGACGTCCGTTCGACCAATGCCCTTCCTTCTTCACACACTTGAACGGATGATTCACCGGGCCCTCGTCGGCGTACATGTTTGTCGTGACCCCAAGTGGCTAGAAGCTGCATTTGGGATGTCACACAATGGTGCGTACAATTGTACCAGTTTTGTCTTGCATTTACTGACCTGACCACTGCTATTAGTTGCAATCAGGCAGATTGCCATGCGGTCTCTTCCACGATTTGCGCGGCCTTTCTTCGACTTCATTCTTCCGTGGTCCTGGAAATACAACTCTTGCCTGCGTGCCGGCAAGAAAATTGTCTGCGCAGAAATACAACGACGCGATCAAGCCGAGAAGGACGACGTCGGGTACGTCAAGCCTTGCGATTTGCTGCAGGTTGTAATGGACATGATGAAAAGGGATATCGGACACGTGGACCCCGGCCTTGCGGCCGAACAGACACTCCTCATGATAGCCGTTGCTGGACACAGCTCTGCTGGCACCGCAACGCAGGCGCTTTCGGACCTCGTTTATCGCCCTGAGTATCAAGACCTCCTACGGGAGGAAGCATCGGAGGTGTTAAAAAAAGAGGAAGGACGTTTCACGAGAAAGACCTTGGGAAGCCTTGAAAAATTGGACAGCTTCCTGCGAGAGTCAGACTCACCTTGCATACCTGCTTTCTGATACTTTTTGTCCCGTTGCTGACTTGAAACTACCATTCTAGATCACAACGAAACAGCCCAATCGCACTCTGTACGTTCTGAACAAATTACTGCTACCACAATCGATGAATGCGAAAGCTAATCCCGCCGTTCCTGGCAATAGTGGGATTCTTCAGGGTCGTGACGGCTCGCGACGGCATCAAATTGAAAGACGGAACTCATGTACCCTACAATTCACGCCTTTGCATGCCTGTTGGCCCGATATCCCGTGATCCCGAGCTCATCCCCGGCGCAGATTCCTTCGACGGACTCCGCTACTTCCACAAACGCCGCGAAAACTCGAAGGAGGTCAACAAACACCAGTTCGTGACGGCAGACAAAACCCATCTCCACTTCGGCTACGGACAGTGGGCCTGTCCAGGGCGCTTCCTAGCATCTGATATACTGAAGATGTTGATCAGTACACTCATGTTGCGATACGACATTCGCTTTCCGGATGGCAAGACAGAAGCTAAGATTATGCATCTGCACGAATTTCCCATTGGGGATATCACCATGTCGCTTTTGTTCAAACGCCGCGATGATGCGCTGGTCTTTTGAGCCAACGAGCCCTGGGGATCAGGAGTATGGCGGTTGCTGATGGCTGCCTGCCATTGCTGTCTTGCCCAGTCGATGTGTTCCAGGTTTCCCATGGCGAGGAGGTACCTCTCAGAGTAAAGTGATCAGAGTAGCGGGCACGGAAGAATGGATGTGTCCTCTTTGTTTCGAGACGCTGAACGAAAATGTGTGTCTACTGAATCGCACCTGAGATGGAGTGCTGTCCTTTCATGTACCGCTTCGAAGGGCAATGCTGCTGACGTTGATGAAGGCATTATCCTACCATTCTTTGATAGATCATGACCCTTTCAATTTGCTTATGGCACCGGAACCTTCCATCTGCGCGGTTGCTCGTGAAATCAGAGGCCGATCTCGCCTTGCTTCGGAATTGCGCATCGATGTAGAGCGCATGTCTGATGCGTAATATGCCGACTGCTTTTGATGATGAGAGAGGAGAAATACATGAAGGTGGTGATGGCCTTGTGTGGCGGCTGACACCATGAAACATCGCGATACGCGGGATCGTTGCGTGATGGCAGTTCGGTGACGGAACTAACGTCTTGCAAGCGAGTGCTCGTTCACTTCAAGGACTTCTGCATGACAGAGTTCTGTAAAAGTGTAGAAGGATGAGCCTGAAGACGTGTCAATTTTGCGACTATCGGGTTGTCCAGCAAGTGCGCAAGTCATACTATTTCATGCTCAGCCAGCGAGACCATCGATGAGGCAGTCCAGCCAGTCGTCGATCGCGCGAAATCGAGAAAGATGTGTCAATAATACTCTCGGCCAGAAGAATAGCTGTGACATCTCAGCGCGACCGGCTGGCGTTCGAATGTCATCTGGACTCGGTCGGAGAAGAAGCGTCGGTGAACTGCGTCGCAACATTGTTTCCAAAGACAACAGCGCAAACAGCCTCCTTTGGTTGACTGAGCCACGGCTGATTGAGAAGATCGGCCTCCAGAATGATACATCGTTCTCTCAACGTCCATTGTGCTGCAAGTATATGGTGAAGCTCGCGATATTTGGCTGACGAGTGCTTGGAAACAGATCTTTTGGACGACCTCGACACAGGAGTGGGTATTGAGCTTCACGGTCAATGACAAACGCGATCTTCTTCAATTGTTTGCTCAAGTTGACTGAAGACACCGTCAGAGAGGACTGTACTGCCAGGAAACGCAAGGCTGCGGCATTTCCAATTCGACACATCCGTCTTGGCCACGGATGTCAACACTCACGTCGTGCGAGAGACAATCAACCTGGCTCGTTGAGGCTCGCGGCACAGGTAGTCACGTCCTTATCATTCAAAAAACACAAGCATCCGTGCCTTTGACCCTATCCGCAATGTCGTCGTAATGACAAACGGCGAGCTTGCTATATCGTTCATCAAGCTCTAGGATCAAGAACATCATTGATATTCATGGGAAACCGTCTCACTTAGCGCATCTTATCCTAGTAAACTTGGATTTTTAAATCATTCAGAGCTCGATACTGCCTGCGTACAGAAATAATCCGTTCAGCCAAACAACATCAATATATTGCACAATCGTGCAATCAGAATACTCGAATCCACCGGTCGTGGAAGGTGCATCGAGAAAATGAACAGCTCAAAGTCCAGGACTAGTCAGATCTCCGCACAACTGGCACACATATTTTCATCGTCATTGACAAATCTTCGGCTGCCATCTGCCTCTCGCTCCACTTAAGAAGGCTTAAGACCTATGGCCTTGGCCACATCATCACTACCGATAGCAGCCGCCAAGCCGTGGATCTTCCCACCTGATGCTTGAAAGATTTCGTTGTCAAGAGCAGGCACGGCGCCTCCCAATTTTAAATAGCTGGCAAAGGCTGTGCCGATGACCTGGATTGTACCGGGAGAAGCACCATTGTTATACAGATCCAACGTGCGGGCAAAAAAGTTGAAACCGAACTTGTTGAGCAACTGCACATATTGTCAGCGACCCAGCGCAGAGGTCTCAAGATCGGGCGCGACAAACATTTGCAAGGATTCCATCCCCCAGGAGAAAATCCAGTATGTTGTTGCCAAGTACAGGATTTATAAGACCGGTTACGAGGGCACCCGTTGTCGCACCAAAGTCAGTGGCCACGGATCGCTTCACGATAGGCTGCAGCTCCGTGGATCGCTCCGCGAGATTCACAGAGGCCGCTTGAAGATCCGCAGATCGCTCCTCGAGACCGGTGGATCGCGGTTCGAGGTCTATGGACAAATTAGCGTATGTCTCGCACCAGTACTCCGTACAATGTACGGAGTATACAGAGTAATCATAGCTCAGACATACTGAGAGAAGGGGCGGCCAAGGCCGTGCCGACGACAAGTAGAATAGAAGTAGTGGAGAACCGCATGTTGAGATTGAGCTGGCAAAGAGCTGTACGAAAGAGTTGTCTGTTTGAGAAGCAAACTTTATGACTGTGAGATTGACTAGCCTGAAGTTTGTGAGTATGGCGAATGATCAAACATCATGGGGATGTGGCTCTTTTATATTCGAGCAATTGAATGGCTTGACTTCGTAAAGCACATCTTCACTTGGGTCTAGACCCTTCTATGTCGCCATCGTACCGCCCTCGCTGAAGAAGGTGAAGGACGACTGTGCTCGGCACAACGATCTAGAACACTCGCGTTGTTGTCTTGGCCGCCTCGCGGCGGATGTTGGGGCGCTTCACGATGCGACGCATGCTCCTGTCATACCATGGCATGGGCTTCCGTCAACTCGATCCGCTCTTGACATTATTGGACCAAGTCTTTCTGCAAACCCATGCATCGCGTACCGATTCCGACAGCAGACCATGCTGGGCAGCGGAGCAGGGATCAGTGAGCATCGATCTAGAACATGTCTTTGATGCAACTTGCTTGAGACATAGTCCTCAACGGCCCCCCAGATCGATTTTCTTTTCCTTCCTCGGCCTATCTTGGGATAGTCTCGGGATGAACGGCGGTCTGCGATCCAATAGATTTACTTCAGGGAGGTTGCAGCAAGGCATAATCAGGCCGTGCCGTGTCATTCACGACTCCGGCAGCCGTCGGTCGTCATTTCCAGGGCAGGACGCCAAATCGTATGCGTCAAGATCCACCAGCAACTGTAGCAGATGTGATATGCCGGGTCATCACCGTTCTAGAGGGCGAAGGACCGCCTCGCCTCCCTTTGAGGCAGCTGAAGTACTCCGTTGCGCCGCAGGACAGCCTAGGCTCCAAGCGGCTCAAGAGTGGATGCTTCCCGAAGCCCTGCAATTTGTGGCGTACGTCGGCGAACGAACGGCGTTGTCGATTCAAGTTTGTGGCTTCGAGGGAATCATCCGATTCGGTCAACGCGGACTCATGGGTCGGGTTGTGCTTGGAGCTGTCCAGGCACAGAGCGTTGGCAAAAACAGATCAATGTGATCATTGTCATGTATCGTTGCGCAAGCGGCTGAGGAAAAGCGGGGCACTGCTTTCCAATATCCGCATTTCAATTTATTGGCACATCCCCGGCCTTCGCCGACGATGTTCATCAAACTACTCCATACAGTCTGATCGAGGATCCACGGCCTGCCGTCCCTTGACGATGTGAGCATGAAATCTTGTTGGTCTTCCATCGACACGATGTCGGTTCATCGCCGAGACGGCCCAGACCTGTCCAAAGTGTGCGACTACGAGCGGGTAATTTGAATCGAAAGGTAAGACATTACGTATCGGGTATGGTCCGGTGGTGTGCGGTCAAACCCGAAATCTTGAATTATACGCAGTAGTGTGGCGATAGCTGTCTCATCTCCAGCGGGGAGCAATGGGAGAAACGGTTGGACGCACAGAACGCCCTTCGCCGTCCCTCCACGACGGCCTTCGCAGTGCAGTCAACGGAGAGCACCACTTGGATCGATAGATGACGTTCGACGCACTGAGGATCATTTGAACCCTCTCCGGATACGCCTTGAGACACGCAGCCAAGTCTACGGAGTATACGGAGCGCACTGCAGCAGAGACCTTGCATTTGGACGAATATGGGTATCCGAACGTTTGCGCCGTGGCTGAGTGACGACATTCATCCCACCCCTTTACCGACGCTGAACACTGCTCCGACGATCAACCTGACACGCCGAACGACAAACATTCAGCGTACTCGTCCGAAGTACTTGGCTGACTTTGAAGTCTTGCCGATTTAAGAGGCTGATGTCAAGACGAACGGAGGCGACGCACAGGCCATGCGGACGAGTCACCTGTCCCGAGGTCAACTGCGAATTACATCAAACGTTTCGTACAGAACTTCACAGTCTACCTCGCTGCTTTCTCCGCTGCTTTTCTCGGGGGATCATAATAGCCACTGTCACAGTAGTCCAGAAGACCCCCACAATGCATCAGCCTATTCGAAGGATTCTGCAGTTTGCCTTGAGCTCCCCTTAGAGCTGTCACATCCTAGTCTACTGTGGCGCCGCCACTCGGCAAGACGCCTCCAAACCTCTGAATTAGCCTTCATGGGGTTCCCCGACGCTCTGATGTCCTGCCTGGCGCTTAGCCCAGTCATCACTGGATCGCCAAAACGGGATGTCCCGCGCGGCGAACTGACGCGAATGGTGGGAACCTGCGGGCTTGCGACGTATCTATTCTTTCGATAGTCTCTTCTGTTTGCCTTGGCAATTTTTCGAGAAGGGGGTGGGGGAAGAGGGACCGCAGGTAGACTCGCTACCACGTCTCAAGAGTAACTTCGGCAACGAGCATCTGTCGTAGTCTTGAAACAGGCACAGGTCTCGAACGCCTGAGCCGATTCTAGGAACGTAGAGATACTAAAGTGATTTTTCAAGTCTCGCTGTCGATTTGATCTGTCCGGCCTGGGTCAAGCCAGACGAGCTAAAGCGAGGCGACGCCGCGATCTGCGGAAAATATTCCAGTCGTCTTCGGCAATATCCTTGATGTCGCGCATGCGTACAAAATGATAGGTCAAAGGACGCATTTTATTGATCTGGTCACCAATGCTTTCCATCACTGTGAAATTTCAGGCAACGTCAAAAACGGCATGTATTGTCCGACACCAAGCCCTGGTGCATCGACCGCGTCTTTGTCATGATACCAGCAACTCTTAGGTGCCATGGTCTACAGACTACTGATCAGGACCAGCCTAGGGTAGTCGGCCCGGAAGATAGCATAGAGTAAGATCCGCATGACAACAGTCCATCAGGCTATCGAGTGATTATCGATCTGGCCAGCTTTAGACTTGAGATGAGCCGACGAAGAAGTTTTTGAGGATACACTACAATGCGACAAAGTCTGCGGCTGAGGAAGCAGAATTCTGTCGTAGTTCACTGTACTTGATACTCGAAACGGAGGACTTGCGAGATTGATGCGACAATGATTTTACCCTTTGTGTGTAGCCTAGTGAGCGCTGTACTTGGTGAGCCTTTGACAATCATGGGAGTGACCTTCGTTACATGCGTAGTGCGAAAAACTGGTCCATTAGATATGGAAGCAAAGTAAATGCACGTAAGGGAGGCTTTAGGCGCATCGGTCAACATGTTGCGGATGCCAGCCACGACTATCGCGAGCGGCCCATCGATTGCGCCATCCATTTGTGCAACGTCTTTTGGCAACTTCCGGCAATGACGTTAGCCCACCATCTTGACCAGCCCCTGTCCTTGACATGTCTCAAATCTTGCAATGGCTATGGTAAGGTTCTCATGATCATGTGAGTATCTGGCTTGTCCCGAAATCGGCCCGTGGCTGGAGAACACCTTGATAAGTTCGTTCAGGTTCTCTGAGGTTCGCCGAAGCCATTGCCTTGAAAATGTGTCACCAGTCACGCAATCCGATGATTTCTGTTGCAACGACGCCGCAAATATCCCTGGTCAACCTCGATCTTCTGCGTTCATGCACATCAGTTGCCCGAATCACATATTACAACATGAGAAGCGCAACATGAGGCGCGAATCGGGGGCGAAGTAACATTCGCCCAAGCTTACGTTGGTCTCGGTATGTGCCTTTACTAACCCTCCCTACTTTGCGAGAGTGTATCAGTCCTGATTATTCAAAATAAAGCATCATTTCATGACACACGAAAACTTGCGGCAATGTAGTATTGCATGCTGCAAACAGTATCCCGATCAAAGCCCGAGAATCCAATGACCCCATCCGGCGGGAATTTTGCTCCAAAGTCAGGCAGGAGATAGTCAATACGTTCGAAATCGCGGGGTACGGGCCGAATCTCTACGCAATAAACATTTCGAGTTCACTTGGCCGCTCTGGATCCCAAGATGCCGAAAGACTCGGGACCTTCCAGACGCATCGTAGGACAGGCTCGAGTAGTCAAACACCCACTTGACCTATCAGTGCAGAACGAAAAACTGCGCTATAACCGAAAACCCACAAAGATGACCCTCATGGAATATCATCTGAGACGCACCGTCACTGGATCAAAGGTCACCTTGGCTGAGCCTGAAGTGGCCGGGCACCACATTCCTGCGTCGGCGAACTTCTTCCTAGCATCATGGCGATGCTGACGGCCGATGACCTTGCAGAAGTGGGTTTGCCGGCTGGTATACGGGCACCACTGATATCGGGGAAGTGTCGCCGGTCAGATTTCTGGGTGATGCGATGGTCCGAACTTTTCGTCAAGACTCTGGCGACTTTGAATGTGCCAAGGCCGAAAGCCTATGCCCATCGAAACCGACCTGCCTCAATCGGCATAGATGTCAGAGCTGCATCTGCTTTGAGTGTGTGATCAATCGCCAGAAAGCAGAAGGATGCGCTTGATCTGCCGAATGGGCTCAATGGAGCCGATGCTTATGACGAGAGTTTGTCAGACAACCCACCTCTTCTAAGGACCCCGTGTCAAGGAATCTTCCAGTCTCGAACATCAGCTGTTGTCGACCCAGGACTAAGTCATTCGGACAAGAACAACATTGGTTGCACGATCAAGCTCACGATCAAGCTCTCCACTGCTGTGACATCATATTTACAGGTTACTTACCTGGCCTGAGAACCTGCATCGTGAAGCTAATGTATCCTTCTTCAGATGCCTCGGACGACTTCACTCTATTGTTTGTATCAACAATTCTCAACTTAGATGCCGCGGCTTCTTGGCGACATGCTGCGTTCTGGGGCCTCACATGATCTGTTACTGGCAGATTTAAAACAAGACCAACGTGAAGCAACACAAGACACTTTGTAAACACGACACACAGACAAGTTAGCACTTTGCTCCTCCGGCCTGCAAGCATTGCAATGAGCAAGCACATGTCTTTTTGACCCAAGCTATTCATTTACATGGCGCAGCAACCTAGGCCTTCACGAGCGGCGAATCGAGATTTTACACAGCGGCCACACTCGGCATTATAATGTTAGGATGCTGCAACGATCGGAGGGCAGCTTCACTGACCAAGGAGACACAGACCAATGACTTTGACCGCTTCCATTGGGACTTTGGCCAAAGGGTGCCCAGTGGGTGAAGATTCGAAGACCTTCATTCGCTCGGACCAAGTAGAATGACCCGTGCCCGAAACGAACATTACAAGCCTTTCGAAGAGGACCTCAGTGGCGCTCTGCCAGAAGCCCTGCCAAGTACCTTCCAGTCCACGCTGAGTAGTGACCCGGGCCGGAGTCTTGTCCGTCGCAGAAATCAAGATGTGTTCAAGTTTCGTCTGCGGCTGCGGCTCCGGGCGCCGATTTGTGGTTTCGTGGCTCGATTTCTGTCGGGATGCGACCGCCCTCAGCGACGCTTTGGCTGCTGTGCGCAATCAATTGACCCCTGAGGGAGAAGTTACGGGCATATCGTACTTTTTGGCCTCGGTTTTGAGCCTTTAGACCAAAGCCTGCGCATCAATTTTGGTCACATTCGCGCGTGGGATTGTGTGCTTGGCCAAATGCAATGTCGAGATTCTCACGTCGGCATGACTATCTTGTGTTCTTTTTTTGAGAATCAGTATTAATCCGCCATTGTTCGATTTCTTTTGAAATAATCCACTTCATCGTGTGTTTCTAGGAACGGACTGATCTCCTGGATGCTCGTAAAGTCTGGACGCCAAATGCAGGACTTTCCGAGGTCGCTGAGGTTTGCTACAGATTTTCGCGTAGCTCAATTCCCCCTAAAGACAAGCCTCGCGGAACCTTGGCAGGCCCTACAATGGGTGTGCTTGCCGCGTTTGGTACTTTGATATGATATGACCCATTTTCGCAGGGCGATTGTCGTACGGGTAAGTCTCTATAGGTCACTTTGCCGAAGGCCGAGGCGGACCGTGGTAGTCCAACCACGCAATTGTCCCGCAGAACCTAGAGTAAAAGCTTTTAGTTACAACCGTGTAGAGTGGGGTTTCTTCCATTGACTTTGAGATACAACGAGGCTTATTATCATCCACACCGCCCAACACATGTCCTCTCTCCTCTGAGTGCTCGAGTCCGAGAAATTTGAATTTTGAAATTGACAAGACGATCTCTTGCACTGGTATAACTTCATTGCGCCCAGTATGTTGTGATCAACAGGAGCTCTCAATCTCCTTTCCTCTGAGCAAATGCTCTTGCCCACGTCAGGGAATGGCGGAGTAGGTGGGCTGTTGCCTGCCTCCTTGCTCGACGGGTTTCTCCGTACTAGGCCCATTTTGGTTGCTTCGAGGCGACACTTTGCCGAGAGCCCAGCCCATTGTAGCGGTCTCGAGAATTGAGGCGAAGCAGAAGCGAGTGGGGCGGGGTAGTCAGTCGTCATCAAACTGTCGCATTGCCGTTTGGGCCCGACGATAATTCGACGTCTGACGACGTCGCTGAAAGTTCCTCCTTGTGACGGCACCAGCGTCTGGCACGCGGTCTTCCATACCACCAAGCGCGGCGCCGGATCTCCTCAGAGCCACCTCATTTTGTTGTGCTTGAAATTTATCGCCGTCGTGAGCTTTTGCTTGTTGCCCTTCCCTGGCGATCCATCGGCACGTTTCCGAATACTACCGATTTTGAGCGTGCCTTTCGCTCGCGATAGCTCTGCTCCTCCTTCAGGAGCGTTGCGCCGAATCTTCGAGAATACCGCCCGAACAATTTAATATGTCAGGTTTCCCAGGTCAAGGGCATTACGGTGCCCAACAACATCACGGTGGAGGAGGTGGCTTCCCGCCTGGCCAAGGGCCTGGGTTTGGATATGGGCACGGCAATTACGGCGGTCCTCCTCAAGGCAACTATGGTCCCCCTCAAGGCAATTACGGTCCTCCTCAAGGCAACTATGGTCCTCCTCAAGGCAATTACGGTCCTCCTCAAGGCAACTATGGTCCCCCTCAAGGTAACTACGGTCCCCCTCAAGGCAATTACGGTCCTCCGCAAGGCAATTGGGGACCTCCTCCGCCAGGTCCACGCCCACCATCTGGACCTCCGCCTCAATACAACCAGAGCCCGCAGCCGCAGCAATATCGTCCTCCGCCCATGCAGCCTCCCCCATCTGGACTCGATCAGTATGGCTATCCGATTCAGGGAAATAACTATAACAGGACTCAAGCCGGTCCTCCACCCGGTCCTCCACCTTCTACTGCCCCCCAATCATTTGGCAATGGTGCCCCCCAAGACTACACTTTCCAGTACTCCAATTGTACCGGCAAGCGGAAGGCTTTACTCATTGGCATCAATTACTTCGGCCAAAAGGGCGAGCTCAGAGGATGTATTAATGATGTTCACAATCTGTCCAACTTCCTCCAGAGAAAACCAAAGGAATACAAGTACGAGCGAGAAGATATGGTTATTTTAACTGACGACCAGCAAAACCCTGTCATGCGGCCCACGAAAGCCAACATGATTCGTGCCATGGAATGGTTAGTGAAGGACGCCAAACCTAATGACTCGCTTTTCTTTCACTACTCTGGTGAGATTATTGACTATCGGTTACTATCACATTCGCGACGGCTCTGACACGATATAGGACATGGCGGACAAACGGAGGATCTCGACGGCGACGAGGACGATGGTTATGACGAAGTCATATATCCAGTTGACCATCAGCAGGCTGGTCACATTGTAGACGACGAAATACATTGGCGGATGGTGAGACCGCTGGCGCCTGGGGTTCGGCTGACGGCCATCTTCGACTCCTGTCACTCCGCGACTGCCATGGATCTTCCATACGTGTACTCTACCAAGGGTATACTGAAAGAGCCGAACCTGGCGAAGGAGGCAGGGACGGGGCTTTTAAGCGCCGCCTTGGCATACGGAAGAGGTGATATGGGTGGTGCTGTCTCCTCAGTCTGGGGGCTGGCGAAAGCAGCCATGAGAGGCGATGGCGCACACAAACAAACCATGGCTACGAAAACTTCCCCTGCCGATGTCGTGATGTGGTCTGGAAGCAAAGACGATCAGACATCGTATGTCACGCCCTGACTATGCCAATTTCTACTCAGCACAACGACTAATGCGTGGAACATAGTGCCGATGCCACGATAGCCAATCAGGCCACTGGAGCCATGTCATGGGCATTCATAGAAGCTTTGAGGCGAAACCCTCAACAAAGCTATGTCCAGCTTTTGAATAATATTCGCGATCTTCTGGCGTCAAAATACTCCCAAAAACCCCAACTTTCCTGCAGCCATCCATTGGGTGAGTATAGTCCGGCGCAAGAGTAACGAAGTGACGTGGCTGATGATATTTGCAGACACCAATCTTTTGTTTGTGATGTGAGGGGTCCATGTTGTTGGGAATGGGATTTCCAAGAGATGGCAAGGGATCAGGTTTGGGGGTCAAGGATTTTTCGTAGCATGCATCTAGAATCGGAATATGATCTTTTGCCTATCTTCTGACAGGATGCAGCTGAGTGCGTCCAGTGCTTACGATTGTCACAGACACCGCAGGGCACTACAACCTCGCCCGAGACGGGCACTGGTGTTCCTCGGCAAGGAACCGTACCGCGATGCGCCAGTCAACGGATCTCCCGCACATCTGACTGTCAAGGGCGGATGGTCGGCCGACTGGTGCGTAATCGGAGACGGTGGAGGCGGCCGCCCCTCTCTTGCACTGCCTGCCAGCTGTCAATCTATCGCACGGAATCAGACCGAAAGGCAGGAGCTGCCAGCTGCCAGCTGGTGCTACTGTTACACACAAAAGTTCCTCTGCGTCTTTTTATCCATGCTCTTTCCTTCCTGTAAGCTGATCTGCACTCGTATGTGTAGCCAACTGTTCGTCCAGAGATTATGTATTAAATCAGCGATGTGGCCCGACGGACCTGAAAAGACGTGGCTCGATACTCCGTTATAACAAGTTGCCCGTCGCGTTTACAATTGCGCAACGCCTCGAACTAAAATTGCAAGACGCAGAAAACGAGAATTTACTACCAGCTGCTCCTGATATACCACCATGTCGGTTCCTGGCATGACGGATCAATTTGGCAGCATGAGCTTTGGTTCCCAAGGTCAGTAGTGCCAGCTCGTCCTGCCCGATGCGCACTTTCATGCGGAGAAGCTGATACTCTGGTAGGTCCTGCTCAATTTCACGGAGGGGGGTATAGTCAACATGCCGAGTATGCAGGTGGCCCTCCGCAGAACGTACCAGTGCCAGCCGGGCAAAATCATGTCTATCCCGCTCATTTACCTCCGTTGCCCCCAGGCTGGACTCCATGCTTTGACCCTCGACATAACCAGTGGTATTACTACGAAGAAGTAACGGGTAGAAGTCAATGGATTGCTCCCGGCTTTTCTTCGCCGCCGCCCGTGCAGAGTCCCCCGATCCAGCCTTTTAGTCCACCAGTCGGCCCTCCGCCCACCCAGACTAGAGATGAGAGAGGTGACGCGAAGGAAGAGGAAGGAAGCGGAGTTGGCGGTATGCTTCTCGGTGCCGCCGGTGGCATGGCCGCCGGGGCCGTCCTCCATCACGTTCTACAGGACGATAGCAGTAGCGAAGATGAGAAAGAGCGGGACAAGTTGAGCGCTGCTGCTGCTGCCGCCACCGCCGCTACCGCTAGCCCCTCAGTCGTCAACATATACCAAACTGAGGCCTCTCGGTCGGCTTACGATGACGAATACGATAGCGACAGGGCATCCCTCGACGAGGCCCGCGACAATGTGTATGAAGCGCGGAGAAATTACCGACACGCACTAGAAAATGTAGACAGCTCAAGTGCCAGCAGCAGCGAGCTGGAGGATCTCGCGGAAGCGCGTGAAGAGCTGCGCGAAGCCGAGGCGGAATATGCAGAAGAGTACGAGGACTACTACGACGATTAAATTGTACGAGATGTGGACCAGGCGTCATCGAAGTGTGGCCATGGACCAGATAAACGGCATTAGAAGCCGGACAATGCGAAACTAAAAGATAATCACCATTCAAAATCATGTGCTGGGTGACGTGAGGGATATTGGACGCCTTTTGGCAAAGGATGATCAAATCACAGCGGCAAATCGACTCCGATGATTGGACGTGCTCACGCAAGCCGCGGCCTCCGCACTTGACACGCTTGCCTCCCATGCAATGCAGCCAGTGCATCGCCTCAACATGCTCCACTGACTGGACAGGGACCCTAGCAAGCTGGGAGGCATCCAACACAGCCATATTGTCAGCAGCACAGCCAACGCGCCGTAGAGAGTACCTCGGTCGAATTGTCGCTGAGTCGGAGCTAACACGAGGATCTCACGGCGGCGACGGCTTATGCAAGAGCTTGGGACCGCCTCAAAATCAACAAGGGCAACACAGATACACAGTTGGGGTCCAGCCGTTACTCTTCGGTGGTTTGAATCAGCTTTACTGCTCGCCCGAGCAAGGCATGCCCCGAGTCAAGCAGTTGGAGGGGGGTTGGGGGGGGGGGGGGATCCCTCACTGCACATTGGATGGCTCTCTGACCACATGGTGCTATTCCAGCGGGCCTGGAGCGGAAGAGAGCGGCGTTGAAACGACATTTTTCAGGACCGCCGCCCTCCGCTGATGCTACCTTATCCTGCTTCCTTATTTCTCCCTACATTATTAGCATCGGGTTACCAATTGTTTCAATTCGCTTCGGCAGGACAGCGCATACGCTGCTGAATTGACTATCTCGACTATCTATTTGCAGGCCTGCTGGAAAGGACAAAATTTGGATCCCTCATTTTATAGTGAAGCGCGAGCGGACATATTTACAGGCGCTTAAGGATGGCTCCTAATCGGGTATGATACTATGGTCTCGATGGTATGATAAGAACCTGCTACGGCATGTTGATGCACTCCCAGGACCTACTGAAACGATAGAGCCGCCCGATGGAACCTGCATCGGCTGCCCGCCATGCTAACCGCCGATTGTTCTACAAGGTCTCCAGGCAAGAGCCTGGCCCTTCGAAGCAGACCTTGAAGTCTGAGCAATCAGATCGAATGTGCCCGTCGTATCTTGCAGGGTTTCCTGCACCTTGCAGGGTGTACCTCATGTTACACCTGCTTACAAGCTGCACTAGGGGCACTCGGTGGCAGACTGCTGCAGGCCATGCATAACCTAAAGACTTCGTCTTGCACCGTTGCTGGCGTTCGTCATCGGATTCTAAGTTATGCTTTGGGGCTCTTACTATCGATGTCATGGTTACCAAAGCCATTTCTCGGCTTTCCACGTGGTGGCAGAAACGCTTCAAATCTCGGCGTCGAAAGTCTGCCAAATTAGTCATAGCCGACATTGGCGAGTCGCAGTCTCCAGCGGCCGAGCAATCTGGGCCAACGACTCCTCCGCCTGGGTCATTGGGGGACGACGACACGCCGGATCTCCGAGCAAGAAACCTCTGGAATGTCGCGTACGAGCGACTTCAAGAGTCCAATGCCGAGCTGATCCAGCAATACGAGGAGCTTCTTTCCAAAGAAGTTGTGATTGGTATGTGCCTTATGCGGACCACTGCCTTTCCTCTTCATTGGGATTCTTCACCGATGTCTGTTGGCATATATCTTCTCAAGATTCGAGAGGCGTCAGTCAGGAATCTGTGGGGCGGTCAAGCCAACAAAATCAACGCATCAAGCGGTGCTTCTATATTTGGTTATCTAGGTAAGGATAGAAGTCTTGAAGCTACGAACGTGTGGAAGTTAACAGCCAAAAGGTTTAAATAAGCGGGCCCGCGATACTTACTGACGCCTCTCGGGCCTCAAGGAAATAGAAGTGTTTCTAGCGACTGTATATGTGCATCTACTTCGATGTATAGCAAGAACTTACAATCGACAGGTAAAGATGAGTCTCGGGAGGCGAACTTGGCTATAATCATCGAGCAAGGCCTGAAGCGGTTACAGATACACAGGGCGAAGTTTTCGATCGCAGGGCATGAGGTCATATTGACGAAGCAAATAGCTAATGTCGCTACATTCGTCAGCTGGACCAAAGTTATCGTTGGAGAGGCAGTCAAAGCCTCGCCAGAAGCCTCAATAGTGTGGGCAGGTGTCTGTCTCGTGCTTCCTCTCCTCACCAGTCCCAAAACGGCTGCTGACGCCCATAACACGGGGTTCAAGTATGTGACAACCAGAATGCGGTACTGGGCGGCATTTGAACCTATGCTCCAGGAGCTCAGTCAAAGAGCAGATGTGACGGAAAATTTGATGACAGAAGCCAGTAACGGTATCATCGCGCTGTACGAGCGGGTCATCGAGTTCCAAATACGCAGCGTGCTACGCTTTTTCAGAAGTCACATACGTACCTACGCGCGCGATCTTGTGGCTCATGACAACTGGAAGAAGATGCGTGAGGACTTTGATGCACTGGAAAAGTACGTCAGAAATGATCTTTTGCAAATAAATACTTTTGCTGCCCGCCATGCGCTGGAGTTGCTTGATCAGAACAGCCGATGCAGTCTTGAACGATTCGATGAGCTGCTTAATACCACAGACAAGCAACTTGTTATGTTACAAGAGCATAATGACCTCGCCAAAAAGGGATTCGACTTGCAAGAGGCCTCTTGGAATCGAGAGCTTCGGGACAAAGAGGACGAGTGTCTACAGGTGTTCCGTTTGACAGACAACGAAAAGGACGTGACATACGAGCAGTACAAGGCGCGCGTGGCGAACAGAATTGAGGGCACTTGCGAGTGGTTCTTGAAACACGAGTATTACGAAGCTTGGTTGAAGAAGGAATCCGGAACGTTGTTAGTGTCCGCCGATCCTGGGTGCGGAAAGTCGGTCCTTGCCAAATTCTTGGTGGACCAGGCACTGCCGAAATCAGCAACTATCTGCTATTTCTTCTTCAAGCAGGGTGATCAAAGTACAGCTCGTCGAGCTCTGTGCGCCATTCTGCATCAGATGTTCACGGAGCATCACCATCTTATCCGCCACGCCATGCCTGCATATGAGAAGAGCGGTAAAGGTGTCGCCAATTCCACAGCTGACTTGTGGGATATTGTTTGCAGCGTGGTGGGAGATCCGCATACGCCGCCTACAATCATCGTCTTGGACGCTCTGGACGAGTGTGATGACGCAGATCACGAGGATCTGATACAGAAGCTTACGCAACTGATGCAGAAAGAGAAGCCTGGTAGAACGAAATGGCTCTTGACCAGTCGCCCGTACGAAAACATCATACTGGCATTTCAGGATCTTGTTCACTTCTCGCCGCATATCCATATACCGGGAGAAGAGATGTCAGACGCGATCAGTTGCGAGGTCAACCAAGTTATCAGATATCGCGTGCAAAGACTGCATCTTTCTGAAAAGCTCCGAGACCATATGCTCCAGAGGCTTTTGGAGATGCCGCAACGGACATACCTGTGGGTTCATCTGGTTCTGGAATATGTCAAGACAAATGTAAAAAAAACGCCAAAAGGTTTCGACTCATTACTCGACAATCTGCCGAATACTGTCAACGAGGCATACGACCGTATTCTCCGCAAATCGCAAGATGATCCAATGGTCAGAAAGTCCTTGCATATCATTCTGGCGGCATGCCGTCCTCTGACCATCTCAGAACTGAACATAGCTGTCAATATGAATCATGAAACAGATTCCCCAGAAGATCTCGACCTTGAAGACGATGAGGATTTCCAGAAACGCCTCAGGTCATGGTGCGGTCTGTTTCTCACCATTGATAAAGAAAGGGTCTACTTTCTTCACCAGACATGTCGTGAGTTTCTCCTGGCGAGACACACGGCTCAAGAATCTGTCTTAGTGGCTCAATCCCGCTGGCATCACTCTATCGCCATTGCAGAAGCGCACAATATCCTTGCGGGGATTTGCATTCGATGTCTTGGTTTCCTGAACAAAACTGCGACTTGGCAACAGGCAAGTTCCATTAAGAATTCGTCGACCGACTGGCGAACTCTGGTCGATTATGCCAGCAATTTCTGGAGTGCACATTACTCGGAATGTGACGTCGAAAATGACGACCTTGCTCTGAGATACCTGGCCCTGGCGATCTGTGATCCAACATCAAGATCGCACGCGATTTGGTTCCAGACCTTCAGCAATTCTCTTCTTCCAACGCCACTGCTGCAGGCATCCGCGAGTGGGCAAGTCCATATGATTGAACTGCTTTTGGCTCATGGTGCAAATCTAGAAGATGAGGACCCTGTTCATGAGAGAAGACCTTTATCATGGGCTGTTCAAGGCGGCCATTACGCAAGCGTATCCAAGTTGCTTCAAGCAGGAGCGAATATTGAGGCCAGAGAGAAATGGGGCAGCACACCACTTTCTTTGGCCGTCCAAAATGGAGATCTGGAAATCACAGCGCAGCTACTCGGCTTTTTCGTAATCATTTATGGATACTCCCCGATATGGATGTACTATCAACATCTGCACGATGCTTGTCGCCACGGTCACCTCTCGATTGTTGAGCTCTTTCTTCGGATGGGACTAGATTGGCGAGTGACCACTCGAGAAGGCTCAACGCCTCTTCTGTTGGCTGCTTCCCGGGGACACGACGATCTTGTCCGGCTTTTCCTTCGAAAAGGGTTATCCGCCCGTGACGGAGATGACACAGGCTTTACGCCCTTGATGGGCGCCGCTCGGCATGGAAGCGTATCCGTAGTAAAACTGCTTCTGGATCATGCTGATGCCGATATAGAAGCAAGGGAATCAAGTGGAAGGACGGCGCTTTCAAGAGCCGCTGAAGAATCACAGCCAGCCGTTGTCAAGGCCCTACTTGAACGAGGCGCCGATGTCAATCCCAGGAACCAGGAGGGACTCACGCCATTGGCACTAGCCGCCCGCCGTGGATTCTTATCAGTTGTCAAGTTACTCCTGGAACACCCTGATATAGACGTGGACGCCAAAGACAACCAGGGCTGGACTGCGCTCTCACTGGCGGCTGAGAAGGGTCACTTGGAAGTCGTTCAATCGTTGCTGGACCATGGCGCTGACATGGCCTCAACCGGCCGATTTCCCGTTCCCATAACGCCCTTATGCAGGGCTGTTTCAGGGAATCATGAAACCGTTGTAGATCTACTACTATCACGCGGGGCGAGGTTAGATGAATGTTGCATGGACGGACAGTACACTCTGTTGTCTCATGTCGCGTTTGTCGGAGCCGCACCTGTTGTGGATCTGCTTCTGAGAAAAGGCAGTCGTGTCGATATCACGGATGCTTCTTCGGGTGCTAGAACCCCGTTGCTATTGGCCGCGTTCGCAGGCAATGACGAGATCGTTGAAATGCTCTTGGCTGCAGGAGCTAGTAAAGACATCGTCGACGAGGATGGGAAAACAGCCTTGGATTTGGCAAGACAGCAGGGCCATGTTGAAGTGGTTCGCATACTCGAGAGCTAGCACTTGAGGCGTCGGGCGATTGCGGGCGCGCCAGTTGACGCCTTGTAGCGCTGCTCGGCCACATGGCTTCTGATCCACGAATGTTGGCCGGCTCAAAGACGGGCGCCGCCAGTACATGCTCCATGGAAACGAAGGTGCCGCTAGCGGGCATGTGACATTCTATCGCGTTAAAAAGGGCGTAGCCGACTAGCCTTTTTGTACTGTGACTTTATCTGCTTATAAAGGTGGGATCCTTACTGCGACACATTCATTGTGAGTGACATGACGGCCGCCGTCGCCTTTGCCATGACGTTGCACTACTTTCACATTCTATTCGGGCATTATGATACTTCCTGAAGTAGACGCAAGCACCATATCCTGGCCAGGGCAAAGTAAAGCCCATGGCGACGCCTGATCCAGCCACGCTCCCACCATGGAAGCTGCCGCACGGCATCACGTCCCGCTTCATCGACACGTCCCCCATCAGCCTCAAGTTCCACGTCCTCGAGGCCATCCCGAGCTCACCACGCGAAACACCTGAACCCCCGCCCCTCATCCTGCTCCTCCACGGCTTTCCCAATCTCTCCTACGACTGGCGGTACATCCTGCCAAAGCTCGCCGCCGCCGGCTACTACGCCGTTGCGCCCGACCTGAGAGGCTTCGGACGAACGCACGATGCAAGCCTCGCACCCCTCGACGAGAGCTCCATCCGCGCCTCGTCGGCCACGCTCGACATGGTCGCCCTCGTCCACGCGCTGGGGTACACCACCATCCACACCCTCGTCGGCCAGGACCTCGGCGCCTACATGGCCTCCATCGTGACCCTCATGCGTCCATCACTGGCCAAGTCCCTCCTCCTCATGGCGCACACATGGAGAGGAATCCCCCCCATCCCCTTCGCCACCGCGCCCGCACCCGCCCTCCAGATCCAACCCCCCCCTTCCCCGTGGTGGGAAACGACGGCAGACCCCGACATCCACGCCTCGCTCGCCAACCTCTCCCCCCCCCGACAGCACTACAAGTGGTACAACACCTCGCCCGCCGCATCCCACGACTGGACCTACCCCACGGGCGCACCCCTCCTCCACTTCCTCGCCGGATACTTCCACCTCAAATCAGGAGCCAACACGCATCAAACCCCCCCCCGACCACTCTCATCATGGACCGCCGACCAATTGGCCCTCATGCCCCATTACTACATCATGCTCGCAACCAAGACGGTGCGCCAAAACGTCGCGCTGGACATGGCCCAACAAACCCCAACCCTCGAGCCATGGCTATCCCCCGCAGACCTCGCCATCTACGAGCAGGAATACGCCCGCACGACATTCGCCCTCCCCCTGAGATGGTACAACGCACTGACTTCGTCCAGCGACCTGGCGTATCTGGCCGGAACAAAGGTAAGCGTCCCCACGGCGTACGTGTCCGGGACCAACGACTGGGGCACGTACCAAGTCCCGGGGGGGCTGGAGGCCATGCGCGACGGCGTCAGCGTCGAAGCGCATTGCTGGCACGGCGCGACGCTCGTTCCTGGCGCCGGACACTGGGTGAACATGGAGAAGCCGGACGAGAGCGCCGCTGAGATCTTGAGGTTGGCGGCTCACGTGGCTGGAGGGCGTTGAAAGGAGTCTTTTCACCTGCTTGTGACATGTGCATGTTGTCTGCTCTTGTTGGTTTGGGCTTGTTCTGATACTTTGGCTGAATGTGTGTACGTACAATGAATAAGGGGCGGAGTGCCGTTCGTGGTTAAAATTGATGGCCATGTCATGGTCAGTTGCATCTGATCATGTTGTCTGCTCTTGTTGGTTTGGGTTCGTTCTGACACTTTGGGCGTTTAGGCTGAATATGTGTACATATAATGAACAAGGGGCGGGGTGCCGTTCGTGGCTGAAGTTGATGGCCATGTCATGGTCAGCTGCATCTGATCATAATTGGACTTGGCTGCTCCGCTGGAGAACATGTGCTGGGGGTTGCATTCGACGAGATTACCCTCGGGATCCATTCAATTTAGAGTTAAAATGTAATATCATATGCCTGTTTGCTCATGTTCACAGTAGTTGCTTTGAGGTAATCAACAAAAACTCAATGAACGTAGTAGAGGACCTGTCCGTATCACATTTCAGACCGTCACTGGCAAAGCCACACCATAGATTAAGCGTAGTGTATTGTAGATCATGTACCATGTCGTTGCGCTCATGCCCATGAAAAGACTCGCTATCCCATTTCCAGTCACAACTCCAATTCCAGTTCAAAGTGCGCTAGTCACTCTATTTTACATGGCATCAAGACGCTCCTGTGCGCTCTGCTTGGCCTCGTCAGAGACATTGGGGTTCTTCAAAGTACTGTTGCCATGTCAGTACTGCTCAACGCGTCCTTGGCAAATTACTTACGCCTTGAGACCACCAGCAACGTTGCCGGGGTTCTTCTCGCCGCCGTCACTGGCCTTGGGGACTGGAGGTGTCATATCAGCAGATGATGTACGTGATGATGGGGTAGAGACACGCACCGTCGCCGCCGTTGAACTCGTTGTCGAGAACCTGGCGAGAGTTCTGCTTGGCTTCCTCGGAGGCGTTGGGGTTGTTGAGAGTGGCCTTGTGTCCGCCGGCAATCTGAGCGTCAGTGGCCATTGTGATGGGAGTTGAGGTTGGTAGAAAATTGGGAGTGTTTGAAAGTGCTGGTGTCCGAAGGTGATTGATAAAGATGAGTTGGATGAAGATGAAAAGGAACGCGAGAAAGAGGATTATCTATGGGCATTATATACTTGGAGCTGCCCACCCCATGTCTGGTTAATCAGACGAGCTGAAGACTCGACGACAAAGACCAGGTTTTGGCGGTGTGCGAATCGTGATACGCAGCCCGCAGTCAAGGCTCATCGCTCTCGAGAGAAGGGAAAAGATCTGACTTGATCCGATGCATGACGAGTGCTTTTCTTCTCATAGAAGTCGCACCAACAGCTCAGTAGCTTGAACAAGGTCCAGGATTCACGGCTGTCGGTCAAGGGAAGCACCGTATGCAGTGCGTGCAAAACCAGGGGCTTTTGGGCCACCCTTTGCAGCGTGCTTGCAAGGCACCCGGAACCGTGCCTGAGCTCGGCTTGTGCAGTTTCTCCTGGTCCTGCATGCGGATCTCGATGATCACGGCAAGACAGTGACCGGGGTGGAGTGAGCCATGATGCTCTTAGCGATGGAGTCGACGAAAGTTGCTGCTCGGCCATTAATCGTTGGTGCCTCCGTGGCGAATGGGGGAAGAGCGCTGCGAAAAATAGACCTGCTCTATATCGATCAAGCGTGACGTGAAAGTAGACTGCACTTGCTTGACTTGCCCGATTGAGGATGCAGACTGGTGAGCCATCCATCCATCGTTCATCGCACCGCACCCTCGATTGGACAGGGAGTCAGGGATAGAGTCTGGGGTCAATCGAGCCAATGCGGCTGCGTTGATGGATCTAGTCCACCTCAATTATTGGTCGCGCTTCGATTGACTCCAGCTTGCACGTCAGTACAGTACATCATCATCATCGACACGTCAAAGTACGGGTCATACATTCGTAGGAGCCGGAACTTACCTCCGGGGCAAAGAAATGTGGACTTGGCAGGTGCCTCGATTGTGGATAAAATCATCGGAAGGGCCGTGGGGTAAAGAAAAAAGCAAGCATGGTTGTTGGATCGTGGACAAAGGGCCTCCAACGTCGCAGTCATGGCTCCAAATCCACAACATGGCGTCACCATCTCATTCAACCGACCGTCGCACGGCAACCAAATATAGACGGCTGCGAAGCTTTGGTGTACCAGATTTCACAGCTATGAAAAAAGGGCTGAGAGTTGAGCCTCTCAAGGAAAGCACACAACCGTGTTTACTCATTCCGAAACGCTTCATTCGAGTACATGGGTATCACATGCTAGGCCCCGTTCAGCGCTCATCGGATCAAGGGTCACAACGTGGCCCCCGATGATCGTCGTCCCTGCCGGTTCTAATTCACAGACGCCGATTCATCGAAAGCGAGCACTTCACACGGCAACTCGTCAATGAACTGCCCGATTTCTTCAAATTCGGCCAGCTGAGCGTCTCCCTGATTCCACGGCTCGTGGGGCGACATTTCGTCTGTGGACGCCGACTCGCCATCCATCACCAAGCGACAGGAAGAATCCACAGGGCTTGCGTACAAGGTCGATGACATGCTCAACTGCGGAGCGGGCGATGAGTAGGGCAACAAGTCCCCGCAATGTTTCAGTAGCTCCGGCAGTAGGGGCGACTTGGTGCCGCGGATGTGGCCGAGGCATTTGATTATCGAGTAGAGCAGATCGACTGGACCAAGTTCGAAGAAGGATGTCTGTGGCGTGACGTACGATGCGTCAGAGATACTTATGCCGATATCGAACAGCTTTTGCTCCTGCGCATGACCATGTTAGCAGCAATCGCGCGGCAATCTACGACTTCAATTACTTGTCATGTATAGAGGCTTACGATTGAGATCCCGTGGCAGTCTTTGTTTGTCGAACTGACGGCCTCCAATTGTCCCATGATGGACCTGCCCGCCTCGAAGGGTATTTTCGCACCTGTAAAGCCCGCATGCCACCGAAGCTGCCTCGAGGCTTGTCCAAATGCGAGCCGCCACATCGAGACACGCAACCACTGCTGCGTGATTAGCGTGTCGAATTGCTGGCTTTCCAGCACCGAGTCGCTGGCTTGCACTGTGCACAGCAGGTCCGCTACGCGTTGGCTCAGAGCGACAGACGAGACTTGTTGTTGCAAGGGGTCGCTGCTGGGGCGCCAGTCGTACAGTGCGGGCGGGAGTAGTTCGAAAAGTCGAATGTGGTTGACAAAGTCGTGCATCATGATCGGACAGTCCGAGTCCACCACTTGAGGTTTTGAGATGGTACTCCGCAACATGATCGTGTGACGACGCTGCAGTGCATAGGTCCTACCCGACCGGTTTAGAAATGAGCACGCGCGTCACAAAGAGAGTCAAGACAGGGGAGAGAGCAAAGAGATGTACCTCTCCGTCACGAATAATAGCCAGAAAATGCGACGCCTCCTTTCTCGTTCGGTTGCATCAAGATTTGCATACGTCTCTTCGTTATCCAGTCCCAATGCGAAAACCAGCGTGATGGCTTCGTTCAAGTGAAACAATGCATGCAGATGCTCTTCGAGGTTGCCGTGGGCTGTGAACAATAAATAGGACGTCACAATGGTGTTCAGGTCTGCATAATCCAGAATATCGAATTGCCGCCGAAGTCTTTTCGCTGCGGCGAGAATGCCCCTTCCAGTCAGCGGAGCGTGCAACGACGTATTGACAGGCGCTGCGGAGCCATCAGCTTCCCTCCTCTGGTCAAGTTTCAATTGAATGCGAGTGACGGCACAGAGTGAGAGAATCAAGACTTGTCTCGGCAAAGCCAGTTTGTCGAACCGTTGCACCTCGTCCATAATCTCCGTCTCGTCCAGAACTGGCATGATGGGCAGAATCCTTCTCATGAAGCACCTCACATTTGCTGTCAGGGTGGCGATAAGCTGGTCCCTGTCTCTCTTTGCGGAGGGATGCGATAGTGACGAACTCCCGACGATGGCCTCTGGTCGCGGAGGAGGACGACCGTCCATTTCCAGCAGGTCGAGCTGTATCTGAGATGGCGTGCTGACACTAAAACACAATTCATCGAACTCCTTGAGGCCTTGCTTGATCTGTAGCAGGCGCCTGCCCTTGCCCCCTCGTGGTCCCTTCCGCCTGGGTGTATGCAGATATTGACATGAAATGGATGACGCGACACAGCTCGCGCAAGGCAGTCCACGATCACATTTCGTCTTGCGGAAGCGACAATTATCGCAGACTTGCATTTGTGGTCGTTTGGGAACTTTGGGTACATCTGTCGACGCCATGACGGAAGAGATCTTGTTATTGAAGCAACTTCACCTTGAGACCAGAATTTCCGTCGTCGGAGTCGTATAGAATGCCAGGATCAGATGATTCCCGGGAGTAAATGGCGGAAATGTTTGGTGACATGGAGTCTATCCGTCGAATCATGAGGTCGACTGACCGTCATTGGCGGGGTTTGCGCATGTTGCGAGGCAGGCAGGAATTGGTCCAACCAATTCGTTGCTTGGCAGTCACTTGATCGCGCATGCAGCAACTCATTTCGGACCGACGAGAGCATGTTGGCTCTTGGCTCTCTCGGGTTTCGACAGGACGAGACCGCCGCCGATTCTTCCAGATCGCTGGGGGTGGTGGTGGGCAGGCACACACACAGGCCAATGACAGGTGGCGGACGGTTGGCTACGGGGGCCGCCAAACAACACAGCAGGCGACTAGGCCCGTTGGGGCATTATTCGGAAGGACGCATGCAAGTGACATATTGGTCACCGTGCTCCGTAGCTCCTGCCCTCTGAGCCCAATGGCCTCGCTCCATGGCAGTCACGGCAATGTGTCAATAACGGAAATTGGGATGTGCATGGTTCGAGAGTCAAGCAACATGCATGCATATTCGACGGCCGCGGGCCCAGTCATTCCAATAGCTTCGCGGTGGCCTCATGCTCGTCCTGTCCGACTTATGCAGCCACGCAAGTGTCCGCCCCCGTGTGTCCGCCTGCTGAAGTCAAGACGTCTCAAGGACCACGACTGCATTCAGAAACGGGGAAAAACAATGCAAAGCACAAAGGACAGACAAACTGCAAATGCCGGCGACTCAACTCATCTGCCAGATTTTGCACAGCACTCTATCGTTTTGTTCCAATCGGCCAAATTTAAAGCTGGCAGTATTTTATCACTGGGCTCTTCACCTCGCAAAGTCACCCCGCCGAAGCCTGCCTGATTCCCATCACACCCGGTCCAGCCACAGCACTTTGCTGTCATAGTCACCATAAAAGTTCTGCTGAATACCACGGTTCATCAGTGTGACCCCAGAGTAGACATTCCCACCATCCAGGCGGTATTTTGCTTCCGGATCCAGCCCTTGCAAGCGCAATCTGGGAAAGTTGGTCACGGGCACGGTACGGACTTGAAAGAGGAAAAGTACTGCCTGGGACCCGTCTTGAGAGACGAATAGAGCCGCAGGAAAGTTGCAGTCTCCCGGCAATTGCAGTCGCCACATGTCTCCGCTGACTACAAGCGGGTTGACCCTTTCAGCCAGCTCAATGAGGTCTGGAAGCTCAGCTCTTTCGTCCTCAGGGATATGAGCCGGGTCTAACTCGAGCCCGAAAGATCCCCCCATCATGGCCACGTGGGCTCGAAAGCGAATTGGGGTGGAACGTCCTGTCGTTGGATACGGCACTGCTCCAACATGGGCTCCCATAGCCGATGCTGGGTAAACTAGCGAAGTACCAAACTGGATCTGAAGGCGGTCGAGGGCATCCGTGTTGTCCGACGTCCAGCTCTGTGGGAAAAAATGCAGAATGCCGGGGTCGAAGCGACCTCCGCCAGAAGCACATCCCTCCCATAACACGTCAGGGAAGCTCTTTGTTAATTCCTCAAGGACACGATACAGCCCGAGGATGTAAGCGTGAAAGTTTCTAGGGGAGGGAGACTCATGTATCCCTCTGTTGTTGTCCCATTTGACATAGGTAATTGGAGCACTGCGAAGGACGTCCGAGACAGCTTGGATGATGAAATCTTGTACTTCCGGCAGGGCCAAATTAAGAACAAGCTGCTGTCGAGCCTCGGTTCTCGGATACTCCCCCGCAAAAAGTACCCAGTCTGGGTGCTTCTCATAAAGTTCCGAATTGGCGTTCACCATCTCCGGTTCCAACCACACTCCAAACTGCATTGTGACCGTCTCATCGGGTGCTTTCGAGGGCGACGTGACTTTCAGGCGCCTCACCTTGTCTGCAATTGACTTCAAGCCATGCGGGAAGCGCGCAGGATTCGGTACCCAGTCGCCGAGACCAGCGTGATCATCGACTCGTGGAAATTTGACACCGAACCAGCCATCATCCAAGACGAACAATTTGATGCCAAGTTTGGCGGCATCTTGGGCTAGCTTATAGATGGTTTGCTCGTCAAAGTTGAAGAAAAGACCTTCCCAACTGTTGAGCAACACAGGCCTCGGTTTGTCAACGAAGCGACTGGTGATGAGATGCTGTCGGTAAAGACGATGATACCTGCGCGACATATCACCAATACCTGCGGAAGTGAAGATGCTCACGCATTCCGGGGTGGTCAGGGACTCGCCAGGTTTGAGCTGCCACGAGAGCTGGTTTGGGTTTATGCCCATGAGGACTCGGGCAAAACCCTGCGGAGACTGTTCGACCTCTGCGGTGAAGGACCCCGTGTAGATGAGAGAAAAACCCCAAACATCACCCTGAGTCTCGGTCGTGGAAGGTTTGACCAGCGCCAGGAAAGGGTTATTGTAATGCGAGGAATACCCCGCATTGCTCCCAAACCTATACTTCGGAATCAGCTCCATTCGTGCACGCGTATAGGTTCGTGGACGTCAAATTGTCTACTTACCCTTGGGTGCCAAAGTCAACCTTTCGACGGGTCCTGGTACATTCTCTGACCCATTCGCCTTGAAGTTGGAGAAGCTCATAGTCATCATACGGTAGATCAGTGCTGAAACTAGCCAGTTTCTCGACGGTGACGCTCTGGTCGCTCGAGTTCTTGAGCGTTGCACTCCTCGCGATGGCATTATGCTCGGGAAAGATGGAGTAGCTCAAGTCGACCTGCAAAGAGCTGATGGGATCGTGCATTCGCACCACGAGGGTTGTCACTTCGTCCTTGCGGCCAAATGTGGCAGGCAGACCGGGGAGGTCCGGCTTGCCAGCAATAACTTCATGCGATATATACTTGAAGGCACTGACGGTGTGACCGGCGGCCTGCGTGATACGGACTGCCGGCGAGCGAAAGTCACCACGGCCGAGATCGGGAAATTCGCGCCGAACATGTTCCTGAGTTGACCATCCGCCACTGATGGAGGATTCGTCCTGGTAGATTTCGGTGACGTGGCCGCCGAAATGGTCAGAAACGACGTCACCGGTGCCCTCATCTATGTGAAAGTGATAAGACACGTTCTTGCCATTGAGGGCAAAGGACCTGTTATTGTTGGTCACAACAACAGCTGACGACCCAGTCAGTGAGAAGCACTCGATTGTGAAGAGAGCAGCAGTCGAGGCTCACGGTCTAGACCGGGGACGGCATAGGAGCCACGGTTCGGGAGACTTTTGGTCATGATCTATTTCTCTGCAGCAATGGCCGGGGCGTATGGACCAGCGGGCAAAAGAGGTGCGTGGGCTGCAGTGCAAGAAGGAGTATCCCGCAAGAGAAGGAGACGAGACAGGAGCTCGACAATGTCCAGCCAGACGGCTCGGCTTTTCTTATTCTGCACGTGGAGACGGCGGTGATGGGCTTCCCAACGTCCGGCGTGGAGGTTGACGTCGACGGAGTCTGGCGTCGCTGACGGAAAGACGAGATGGAGAGGGGAAATCCCGATTGATTCTCCATGTGGAAAGGCGCCGTGCGCCACCGGGTCTTTTTACGGCCCAACGTGCCCGGGGCCCGTACACGACTTGTGGACTCGGACGACGATGATTGTTGGGGAGACGCTTCGTGTTTTCCGCATCAGGGCAGCCGTGCAGCTGTGCGCTCGGCTGGCAGCAGATGCGGGTGATTCGATGTCATGTGCACAACAGGTACTTTACCCTTACCCTTGATGGCTCACTGACTGGCCCCGTGACCTACTCAGGTACGTACTCTATACTCTCTCTATACGTCGCGCTTCATCAAGTACTTTGTAACATGACCCAGGGTGTGTTGTATGCTCTGGTCAGTGCGCTTGTTTGTTCGTGGCATCAAGTTGACCTTTTCTCCCTTTGTTCTTTCTGCCTCTCTTCCAGCATTCGTGTCCACAATCTCTTGTACGGAATACAGTCTCTTTGTTCCATGATTGGATTCCACCCTACCCCCACCTCTTCCTTTTGTTCCACTTGACTTCTCCAAGAAGTCGCGACAACCAACACCGGCCCCCATGCTCCGACGCAAGTGGGCCGACACCGGCCCAACATGCATGGAAGTTTCCCGGGGGTCAGATTCGCGGGGAAACAGATGTTGCTTCGTAAAAGGCACAGGCCGCTGGCGGCAAGACCGGTGCGGAAACAGCAGGGGTAGGAAGCAGGGAAACGCACGGTCGAGGCTGCAAACGGTGCACATGATCAGCCTCAGTAAGATCCAGGATCCGAATATATGCCCGGGGAAGACCATGGCCTTGTCGCCACGGCGTGGCCCGCTCCTTCTTGGCCTCTTGTCTGCAGAGTACATATGTACACCATAGTCGTCTGAATGGCAGATTGCTGGCTCGTCACTTGGCATCAATCCGTCTGATGGTGATAAGTGCCTCGCCACTACATTGTCTTCTTCCGCCAACATAACCTGACAGAGTCGGTCAAGAACATGGATAAGCCCGCCATCGAGCAAGTTGAGCATGGCGCAACCCCGACGCGGGGCAAGGACGGCGCGCTCCATGAGCTGGCCCTCGAAGGAATCACGCATGATCAAGAGCTTGGTGTTCGCGCGGCCATTGAGGCGTACCCCCAGGCTATCATGTGGGCGCTCATATCCGCAACGTGCGTCATCATGGAGGGATACGACACGAACCTCTTGTCCAACTTCTTTGCGTACCGTAAGTCAAGACCCGAGCGGTAGTGTGATGCATCAGTCCTTGCATAGGACGTGTCGGTCACTCAGACACGGTACGAGCAGCTGAGCTGATCCTTGGTTCGTTTAGCGTCCTTCCTGATCAAGTACGGCAACTTCGTCGGCGTGACGGACGAAACACCGACGGGATACCAGTTGGAGCCCTCGTGGCAGACCGGTCTTTCGCAGGGCGGCAACGTCGGCGGCATCCTCGGGTGTCTGCTGGGCGGCTACCTCGTGCCGAAATACGGCTCTCGCAGAGTTCAGCTCGGGGCGCTGCTGGCGCTAACATTCTTCATCCTGGTCGTCTTCTTCGCGCCCAACCTGACGGTGCTCGTGGTCGGGGAGATCTTGTGCGGCTTCCCCTGGGGTATTCTCGCGACGACGGCACCGGCGTACGCGTCCGAGGTGCTCCCCACGGCGCTCCGCACTTACATGACGTCGTACACGAACATGTGCTTCATCATTGGCCAGCTCATCTCGGCGGGGGTCCTCAAGGGTCTGTCCACGAGAGAAGACGAATGGGGGTACAAGATCCCGTTTGCTCTGCAGTGGACGTGGCCCATCTTCCTGGCGCCCCTCATTTACATGTCGCCTGAGTCGCCGTGGTACTTGGTGCGTATGGGCAGGCTGGACGAGGCCGAGGCGTCCTTGCGACGGCTGCAGTCGCCCAAGGCTACACACATTGATCCCCGCAAGACGCTGGCGGGCATCATCCACACAGACAACCTGGAGCGGGAGCTGCAGGTCGGCACGAGCTACCTCGACTGTTTCAAAGGTTTCGAGCTGCGCCGCACCGAGATCGCCTGCCTCGTTTTTGCCGGGCAGATCCTGTGCGGCATCTCCTTCGCCTACAACAGCAGTTACTTCTTCTCGCAGATGGGTCTCGGCACGAGCACCACCTACTCGCTCGCACTGGGCGGTACGGGCCTGGCCTTTGTCGGCTGCCTCGCGAATTGGTTCCTCGTGATGCCCTACTTTGGTCGTCGCACCATTTACATCTGGGGCATGGCGGCCATGTGCTTCGTCCTTTTGCTCATCGGCGTCCTCAACGTCTGGAGACACCGCGAACATGTCGCCCTCGCCCAGGCCTGCCTCACCATGGTCTGGACCTTTATCTTCCAGCTGTCGGCCGGTCAGCTCGGCTGGGCCTTGCCCGCCGAGATGGGGTCCACAAGGCTTCGCCAAAAGACCATCTGCCTGGCTCGCGACAGCTCCAATGTCATGGGCACCATTGCTGGGACCTTGCAGCAGTATTTCATGAATCCACAGGCGTGGAACTTGAAAGGGTACACGGGCTTCGTCTGGGGCGCCACCTGTTTCGGCATGTTCGTATGGAGCTATTTTCGCTTGCCTGAGACGTGGAACCGGTCTTACCACGAGCTGGACGTTTTGTTCTCCAAGGGCGTCCCGGCACGCAAGTTTGCGAGCACAATTGTTCTTGACGAGCACACCATCATGACTGCGGATGATGGGGCAGGCGGGCTTAAGAGTCGAGCACCAGAGAAATAAGTATGAAGAAAATATGATTCTGAATTTGCCGGCCCTCTCTGGTGAATTGAATGTCTGAGGCACGTGCCACGTCGTGAGACATGAGCGTCTTGGACGCGTGAATTTCTAATGGTCTGTACGAGGCTTGCTTGCGCAAATCAATGCTGATGATGCATAGAGGCTGAGGTCCTCGTCTAACTCGCATACAGACGCATAACCACCAAGGCGATCACGAGACGCTGTGGACGGACACAGCATAGCGAAAGATAAAGCGATGTACTATCTGCGTGCCTCTTCACGCGATTTTCAACTCATGAACCAACTTTGCTAGCCGCGCCACGCCTTCTTCGATCTCCTCGGCGGTGTGCCAAGCCCAGCACAGGCGGATTCCGTTGCCGAAGCCGAGCTTGGACCTCTCTGTGCTACTTGGGTCACCTTCAACCACCATCATGGCGCCATGGGCGATCTTGAGGTTGTACCGCTCAAGAGCCAAAGAAGCAAGATCAGGCACAGGTACAGGCAGGTCGGGAGGAGCCAGGACAAAGACGAAGTAGCCTCCCGCGGCGACGGCTGAGCCGGGAGTGGTCGCGGCCTCGTAGGGCGTCCCTGTGGATGTGGTGAATCCGAGGGGTGCGAGGTGCTGTTGTATGGCGGCGTGCATGGCGATATAGCGAGACCGGTAGGCTGGGATGAGGGTGTCGCGGATGTGCAGAAAGAGTTGGTTCGACGCCATCATCTCTTGGATGAAGGCGGCGGTGAGGTGCGATGGGCTACCGCCCGATCTCGTGGCACCGACTGTAGAGAGCGCGTGGACCAGAGCAGGCGTGCCCTCGGCCCAGCCGGTGCGGACGCCTGGGGCCACGTATTTTGAGAAGGAGCCGTTGCTTAAAGCATTGCCCCATGTGTCTTTGGGGCCGCCGTCGAGCACGGCGTCGACGTCGACGATTCGGGGCGGGATGGCGCCCAGCGCCGACACGGGGACTGAGGGAGACGCTGGCCAACGGAGCACGTCGTAGACGTCGTCGGTCACGATCAAAGCATCGTGCCGTCGTGCAAGGCGGACGAGCTCCTGTCGACGCCGCAGCGACATGGTCTTACCGCTGGGATTGGCAAAAGTCGGCACGGCGTACACGACGTGCCGGTAGAGCTTGACGTAACGCGAATGGCATTTGAGCGTCGGCTGCTCAGACGATGGTGATGCATCCGACGCCTCGAGCGCAGCGCGCAGAAAATCAACATCGAGTCCCTCGTCGTCCTCGGGCACGCCGCGGAGTCGCCCTCCAAAGCCAGCGTCGGTGAAGATGGGACAAGCTAGAAAATAGCACGGCTCGATCATCCATACGGCACGCGTATAAGCCGGGTCGGTGAACTTGACCAGCACGTTTTGCAGGTTGGCCGATGCACCACCGGAAACACATATGCGTTCTGCTTGAATGGGCACAGCACATTGCCCCTGCTCGCCGGACCCCTCTTGTCGGCGGTAATTAGCCGTCAGCCACTCGGCTATGCTCCTCCTCAGAGGGCCATATCCTTGATCGGGCCCGTAGACGAGTGCAGCCTGAGATTTTTCATCCGACTCGATGACGGCCGAGGTGCCCTGAAGCAACTGAGTCCTGGGGAAGAGCGACGCTGAGGGCCATCCAGTCAGGAGAGTGATATGCTTTAGAGGCCTGGTCATTGTCATCGCGATGCCTTGCCCAGGCGGTGGTCACAAATCCCTGGTCAAGCAGGCTTGCTGCTCAATGACCAGCCGGGCGCGAGAGATGGTGAGATAAGGAGCAGCGGGTGCCAACTTGCGGCACGTGCGCGCGCCCTGTCGTGTCAAAATGCATCATCTCTGGCGGCGCTCGCCGTTGTGCGAGGTGGAGAAAGCAAAAGTTGAGAAGATAACAACCAACAACCCCTGGGAAACCTTGGTCCGCCATTGTTGTGTGAGTCAACGGCCACTCATGAGTACGACACGAGCTCTGCTCGCCGTTGTGCAATTGATCATGCTTAGCAACTGGACGTAGGACAGGGGCAGAGAGAGTTGGTGTGGCAATGGAACACACCATCCGCTGCATAAATAAGACCTGCCCGCCTGTCCGTGATTCCGAGTAGAGTAGAGCATGCGCACCTGCAGCAGCAATGGAGGCCTTCCTGCGGAACGCAGCAATCCGCTACTCCTCGCCCTCTTCCGAGACGTTTAGCGCCCTGCAGGCGAGCTTCTCCGGTGTCCACCATGACAGGAAACCTATCATTGTCGTGCTTCCGGACACGTCCCAGCAGCTTGCCGATGCCGTCAAGCATGCTCTTTTTTTGAAGCTGCCGGTCGTTGTTCGCGGACGTGGTCACGATGTCCACGGCCGTTGGACTGTGGCCGGGGCCGTCCTCTTCGACTTGCGCAACCTTGACAGCGTCACTGTTGATGCTACGAGCCAGACGGCCAGAGTCTCAGGAGGGGCCACGACGCTTGGGGTTCTGAAAGTGCTCAAGAATCACGGTTTCCAGGCTCCCATTGGCACATGCCCTACAGTTGGTTACGTTGGATGGGCTCTGTGTGGCGGCTTCGGGCCCTTTATGAGCTCGTACGGCTTCGGAGCCGACCAGATTGTCGGGGCCAAGATTATCGACGCCGACGGCGAGCTCGTTGAAGCGAACGAGCGTGTACTCAAGGGCCTGCGTGGCGGCGGTGGCAGTCTTGCCATTGTCGCCGAGCTCGTCATCAAAATCTATGCCGCAACTGAACTTCAGGCTGGCATGCTGATACACGATTCCGACGACATTTCTCAGGCCATCAGGACGTTCCTCTCCAACTTTGCTCAACTCCTGCAGGCAACGGCAGGTGTGCTTCCGACCAAGCTGGGTTTGATACCCGGCGTGTGGCCACTCCCCGGACTCGGGCCTACATCGGCCGTCGTGGTCGTTTGGAACGGCCCCGTTGACAACGAGTCCAGAGAATGGATCAAACGAATTGCTCGCCTGGCGCCTCTCATGCCGGAAATGCCGGATGAGCAAACGGCCCTCGCCACCACGACAGCCCACGACTTTCTCGCCTCGCTGGACACGATGGCGTCAGCTGCTTTCACTGGCAAATGTCACACGGCCAGCGTGTCGAGCTTCACGGACGAGGTCATTGGTCACGTGGCCGAATCGATTGCGAAGTTGCCAGCCGGTTTCAACGGCGGCCTGCTGATGAACATGGTTGGACCACAAAGCCCGTCTTGCGGCCACGATGCACCCGACTCTGTGTTGCCCTATCGCAAGCCGCACGTGGTTTTGGAGATGCTCGGCTACGGAACTGGCCCGAAATCATCTGCCAAGGCAGCACAATGGGCGCTAGACGTTCGAAATCGCTTGTTCTCTACCAAGGCCCTGTTTGGCGGAGGCTACCTTGCCCACACGGCACCCGAGTTCTTGGACTTGGATGAGACATATGGCCATCATCTGGCTGAGCTGAGACAGATCAAGACCGAAGTAGATCCCCGTGGTGTCTTTAAGCATACAGTGCCTCGTTTGATCTAGAGCATCCCGAGTTCATACGATTGCATGACAGCTTTTGGCTGCCAAATGTCAGATTGACGAGTCCTGCAATGGCGAAGCTCTATCTAATGGCGATAAAGAGGGTGCCTCGCTGCTGTTCTCCTGGTCGTTCATGCGATCTGCCTGCATCGCCTTGGGAGCGCAAACGAAGCGCCCAATAGATCTAAGAGCAGACTTGTGAATGTTGACCTGCATCGGCCTGACCATGAGCACGGCTTACCGCATTTCATGGTGACGTTAGGCGCCAAGGGCGTGTTTCATTCAGCCAGTGTTATCTCCATGCCAATCTGGAGTGCAAGTCCCCCGTGGGGACAAACCTACCCTAATGGCGCAAGTCGCTGAACGTATGACGCAGGTTGACCACAGGTTTTGCTGACTTGCATGGAGTTGCGAACTGCAGATGTCGATGACTCTCGTGCTTCTATAGGTACTCTCCGCATGATCTTGTATCTATGGACCTGTCCATCCCCACATCGTGTAGCGGGAGCAATGGCGGACATTCCCAGTCGAGATGACAATTGGGCTGAGTGGCGCGGTTTCTGGGCGTGTCTCTGTTTCGGGGCAAAAAATCTGGTGAAAAGTTCAAAGCGCCATCAAAACAGCCGACGAGACCAGGCGACGCCATATCTTCCACGAGGCAGTAGCGATCCAGATTCACGAGCAGCTGCCGGACCCAGCGCTGTCAATTGTCCGCCCACCACCATTATTGGGTCGCCAGTTGTCGTCGCGTAACAACGCCCTAGCAAAGTCCGCCGTCCGGACACTAACAGGCCCTCGCCACGGGTAGCCCACGGGTAGCAGCAATGGAGCACCCATAATCAGGCCACCTCGATCATGTTGTTCCTGACACTGACAAATGCATTCTGCAGCAACTTTGCCTTGAAAACTCCGTGCCCGGTCCGGCTCAAGCTAACGTTTCTGGCCAAAAGTCCGTGACGGCTGCTCCCCACAAGTGGAGACCAGACCTCGGCAATGCGGCGAGCCTCTGTTTTCTCACGCCCTTTGGCTCACTTGATTTTCCATACTAATTTCTTCTGTTGAAATCTTGGGCATCAAGGCTCCGGCCACTAATTCTGGACGGTGAATTCGGAGTGTATGACGCAAGATGCCGCGCCCACAGGTGATGGGTGGATGGCCAGCCGAATCGGCAAAATGAACAAGATCAACGCAAGATTAGAAATCGAGGTGCTGCACGTGGCCTCGGGAGTCGCCATGGAAGCGACGATAAATAGATGACGTTTTCTCCTGCCTAAAGGACTCTCACCTTCCGGCCTATCATCAACTTTCGTCGATTCGCGTACTTGCAGTGCTGTCGATATCTAATTGTCTTGTCACACATTCTGCTACACACCGAGATTTACACACAACACCTCCATAACCTCTACACCATGACCGCTAACAAGACTCTTGTCTTGAAAAACATCCCCCAAGGCTTCCCTGTCGCTGGCCAGGACCTCGTCGTTGAAACAAGAGATATTGATCTCGACAATGTCCCTGCAGGCGGGCTGATCGTCGAGGTTCTCTACGCCTCGTTCGACCCCTATTTGCGCGGCCGAATGCGCGACCCCAGCAAGAAGTCGTATTCTGCGCCCATCCACGTCAACGACCCCGTCACAAATGATACTGTTTGCAAGGTTCTCAAGAGCGCTCACGCCGACTTTGAGGCAAACGACATCGTCAAGGTGTACGGTCCCATTGCTGAGTATGCCGCCGTTCCGGATCCAAAGGCCCAGCGCGTCCGAAAAGTCGTCAACCCGCACAACCTCGACCTAGCTCTCTTCACCGGCGCTTTGGGCATGCCCGGCTTGACCGCTTGGTCAAGTCTTTACAAAATCGGCAAACCTAGGCGTGGCGAGACCATCTTCGTCAGCTCGGCAGCCGGGGCTGTCGGCCAGCTCGTCGGCCAAATTGCCAAGAAGGAGGGCCTTACCGTCATTGGCTCTGTTGGGTCTGATGAGAAGCTCGACTTCATCACCAAGGAGCTTGGATTCGATGGTGGTTTCAACTACAAGAAAGAGAAACCCAGTGACGCACTGAAGCGCCTCGCCCCCAATGGTATTGATATTTACTATGAAAACGTTGGCGGCGAGCATCTCGACGCTGCGTTGTCCAGTCTCAATACCTGCGGAAGAGTGGTGGCCTGTGGAATGGTAAGCTCCCTTGTTGTACTTTTCAATTCCCAAAGAGCGTAGACTGGAGACTAACTTCTCGCCATGTATGAAGATCAGCCAATACAACAATACCGGCGAGGCCTACGCCGTCAAAAATCTTGGTTTCGTCGTGTCCAAGCAGCTTACAATACAGGGCTTCCTCGTCGGCAATCCCGACTTCGGGCCTGCCTACTACGCCGAACATCAGGAGAAACTACAGCAGTGGCTCGCCGACAGAAGCTTCAAAGCCAAGATGAGCTTCACGGAGGGCATCGACCTCGCGGCCGAGGGACTGACCGGGATTTTCAAGGGCGAAAACTTTGGCAAGGCCGTGCTGCGCATCAAATCTGGCCAGGCAAAAAATGGGAGCCTTTTGTAAGATGAATGATGTTTAATTACAAAGAGTACGAAGAGTCATGTTCAGTTGCTGTTCGGGTGTATGTGACATGGCCATCTTTACGAGCTGGGGTGGGGGGGCCAGGACTCTGTGCTGGCGCAGCCGCCCAAGCATCCAAATCCGATGCTATCACGATGCGCCTGGCCAGAAGTAATCAAGCATGTATCATGTATCGTAGAGCGAATGAAAGATGGAAAGAAAAAGATTCAACGAGCCAAGGCATTGTTCGAGTCCAAACATCGGTCCGATCTACGTGATGCCAGTCAAGAAGCAGCGTGGTGGCGGCGCGAAATCATACGGCGGCAGCACCGTAACAGAGCCGCGCCTCGCCCACCCTCGCATGTCAACGTCACAGTTCTTCATTACGATGACAAGCCCAGGAGGAGAAAGTTTTCTTCACGGCAATGCAAACATGTGGGCCCACAATCCCAATCAGACCAACCCAAATTTCCCATCCACCAATACACCAAATCAACGCTTCCGCAATGCCAGAAAACGCCTCACGCATAATTCTCCTTCTAGACGGCGGCCTGGGCACATCCCTCCAGCAAAAGTACAAGGCCGTCTTCAACGCCTCGACGCCGCTCTGGTCGTCGAACCTGCTCGTGTCGGACCCGGACACACTCGCGCAGTGCCAAGCCGACTTTGGCCGTGTGCCCGTCGACATTCTCCTCACAGCCACATACCAGGTATCGATTGAGGGGTTTCGACGCACACGAAGCGCCGAGTACCCAGACGGGATACCGCGCGAGGCCATCCCGTCGTTGGTGTCGAGGGCTGTTGACATTGCTGCGGGCGTGACGACGGGGTCCGTGGCCCTCAGTGTTGGACCGTATGGCGCCTGTATGGTGCCCAGCCAGGAGTACTCGGGGGATTATGATATTGCGGGGGATGAGCTGTGCGTGTGGCATCGCGAGCGCTTGCTGCTGTACAGAGATGTTGCAGGCAGGATTGGGTATGTGGCCTTGGAGACGATACCGCGGGTAGACGAGATACGGGCGTTGAGGAGGGCGCTGGAGAGCGTGAGCGAGTTCGACGGTGTGAGGTTCTGGATGGCGTGTGTGTTTCCCGGGAACGGGAGCCGCTTGCCCGACGGGGAGACAGTCGACGAGGCTCTCAGGGCCATGTTTGACAAGAGGGTGGCGCGGCGTGTGCCGTGGGGGGTCGGCATCAACTGCACAAAGGTGTGGAAGCTGACGGCCCTTTTGGGAGAGTATGAGCGCGTCGTGGTCAACTTGCTTGCCGAGGGCGTGTTGGACGAGTGGCCGGCCCTGGTGCTCTATCCGGATGGGACGAACGGACAAGTGTACAACACCGTCACGCAGGAATGGGAGATGCCCGTCTCAGATCCACGGGAGGTGAAGAGGCTTGCGTGGGAGGAGCAGCTGGCGTCGGTGGTGAGAGGGACAGAAGCTCGAGGGAGATGGAAGCAGATTGTTGTGGGAGGCTGCTGCATGGCCAGCCCCGAGGACATATCGTTGCTACGGACGAAACTATCACTATGCTGAACGAAGTCACCTTCTTCTTCAAGTTGGCCCGTTGACGGTGAAGACATCGCCTCCGTGCGGCAACATGCTTGCATGCTGCTGCGGAATGCCCAGCCCGCTGATATCGACGCTGCATTGTTTCCCGCCCATCAGCTCGGCCGTGACCAAGCCGGTACCCAAACCCTGCGAGATACCCCATGGGCCATGGCCGGCGGCGACAAACACACCACCCTCGCCGCCGGGCCTGGTCTTGATGCCGCCACCGAGCTGCTCGTCCGCCAATCTAGTAATATACGGCGTACCGGTCTGCGTGATGGGCCTGAAGCACACGCCCTGCCGCACGACCTCAAGGTCCTTGCCCTGCTCAAACTGTATGACAGCCCGGGCCATGTTCTTGAGCCTCTCCAGCGATTCTGCTTCCACTGATGCCCCGGTTGCTAGGGCCGGTAGGGGTATAGACGCCGAGTTGACACCAGCGAAGAAAATCACTCCATTGGGACGTGAACAAAACTCGGTCGACACGCCGTCTTGGTACGGCGTGAAGACCATGTAATCCGCATTGCCTTGGACGCTTGATGAGGTGTGACTGGGCTTCTTGATGATAAGTGAATGCCCTGCCAGTGAGGAGATGGGAATGCGAAACGCAGAATCCCGAAACAAGGATTCAAACACCTGCGGCGTCCACGCACCCGCAGCCAGCAAGATCCTCGACGCCGGAATCTCCGTTTCGGCAGACGAGTCCGTGTAGCCGATGCGAACGTGAGCGAGCTCGTCCCGCACGTCAACACCCACCGACAGCACCGTAGCCGGATAATGAACATGGACGCCCTCACTCTCGCACCTGTCCAGCAAATAACGGCAGAAGCGAAGGGGATCCCTGGTCAAAACCCCCCATTAGCAAAGCGCCCACATGACCCCCAGCAAGCACTCACAAAACGGCAGTGCCATCCCCGGAATCAACCACCGTGACGCGATCCCCCTCTCTCCGCTTCAACCACGCCGGCACATCCCCCTCGTCAGCCTCGCGCCTCTCCAGCGCAAGCCCAGCCCGACTCGCCCCCTTCTTCATCCAGTCTCTGGCCCCCTCAGCACTTCCGCCGTAATCCAGCGCCACCACCCTGCTGTACTCCCATTTGTCCCGGCCGTTGTCTCGCTCCGCTAGCTTCCGGTACTCGTCGAAGCTCAAGGCCGCCAAACCACCTACGGCCGGCGTCTCCCCAAACCAAGACCGGATGAGGAACCCCCCCGCGTACCCCGACGCGGAGGCGAACAGCTCCGCGGACGAGTCGACAACATGGATCGTCGACCCCGGCTGCTGCTTCGTCAGGTAATACGCCGTGGAGAGGCCGATGATGCCCGCGCCCACAATCACCGTCGAAGCCATCTTACCGCGCGAGCTGTGTTGCGTGACATGTCAAGTCTCGAGGACCCCCTCACCCCTCACGGGCATTGAACCCAGCCCCCGAGATCGGATGTCCTGGGTCCGATGACTGCAGCTGGCTTCAACGCCTTCTGGGCACGTCCGAACGCTGCGCTCGTACGCAGTCCCTGGCGATCTGGCTTACTTCGGCTTGGACGTTAAGCCGTGAGACGGTCTCCACCGGACCGAGACGAACTGGAGCAGCCCGCTCTTTGCATCTCAAACCCTCATCACACGCGCACGACACCTTATGGTCCACGCTGGCCTGGCTATTTCCGCGAGCGACATCTCCACCGCAGCATCAAATCATGGAATTCAAAGTCTTCATCGTCACGGGCGCGAGCAAGGGCGTGGGCGCCGCTATAGCCAGATACCTGCTCCGACAGTCGCACAAGGTCGTGCTCGCCGCTCGATCGGCGCATCTGCTGGAAAATCTGAAGAGAGAGTTCCCGGGCCAGGTCGAGTACGTGGCTGGTGATATGACTGAGACTACGGTATGCCTTACGTCTTCTAATTCACCGTCGGGTAGCTATTCTCGACATCGGAAACTGCCTCTTTCGGAGCCCATGGCAGTTGACTGGCTGTGAGCCAGACTTGCTGACCGCCTCAACAGATGCCGGAGAGGTTGACGAGCGCAGCTGTTCAGTACTTCGGTCGTGTGGATGGGCTCGTCATCAATCACGGGTCGCTCATATGCGAAAGGATTGAGACCATGTCAGTTGAAGCATTCAAGAACCTCTACGAAGTCAATGTCTTTAGCGCTCTAGCTATGGTAAGTGATTCCAGCTGGCCATCTCTGTTGCGGTCCATGCCAATTCATGTCTTCTAGGCCCAAGCTGCTCTTCCAGAGTTGCGAAATACCAAAGGCAGTGTTGTCTGGATCTCATCTGGAGCGGCACGAAGTCCTTATGTCGGATGGAGTGCATATGGATCATCTAAAGCGGTATTGAACTCCCTCTCCGTGCATCTCGCAGCTGAAGAGAAGAGCATCACAAGCGTCACAATAGAACCTGGCAGGGTCAATACGGATATGCAATCCCAGATTCGGTCGTCGGGCATGGCAAGCATGGACAAGGCACAATACGATACTTTTGTCAACGATTTCGAGCAGGGCAAATTGCTGAAACCTGAGCAATCTGGTCACGTTATAGCCAGATTTGTCATCGACCCAAAAAGAGATCTGAGTGGACAGAGCCTGAAGTAAGTGAGCCACGATCCGTATCCGCGACCTTTTAATGACGTGGGGAGCAGGTGGAACTCGCCGGAATTGACATCGTATTCAGAGTAGACTTGTGATAGGACGTTATCTGCGTTTTCTCCAGTTTGTTAGCTTCCATGTACATGGTGTTATAGAGAGCAATGTACAACAGGGAAAAAAAAATTGCCATCAGTCGAAAGATGAAAAGCTCTTATTTTGCTCCACATTCGGATGTTCGGTATTAGCATGGAATGTAAGTTTCTTCATCATAGCAAAATCTTAAGGCAGAAACGCAAGCCTGCAACATTCTCACCTTTCCCGTGTGCCAAACAGCTCAGATGACATTGACGATCTCGCCAATCTGGTTACCATCTGCAAGTCTGTTATGTCAGTTTGCACGAAAACACGAAAAGTCTTCATAGACCATGATCAGGTCTCGCAGAGGCTTTCCAAATCAGGTCATTCTGTTAATCTGAATTTCGTAGCACCAGTAGCATCAATGTCTCACAACAGTCCAGAATATTTCGGTCGCGTCGTGGAAGAGGTCTATGCAATGCTTGATTCAGACTGATACCATCTATTGAAAGACCGAGTCAGCCAGGGCACTAAAGAGTAGCGAATCTCGGAAGTAGCGTTACGAAGGAAAGATAGTATATCAGCAGTGTCTGTTTGGCATAAAGACATGTCGTGTCAGCAAAGAGGCTTGTCAGAACCTCCTCAGACTGGGGCGACAACAAGATTCATCATTTGTGTTTTGAAAGGCAACGCGTGACAGACGCGACGATTTCGTACCTTGATCATAAGAACTACATGTGTTGCGACGGAGAACATCGCCAGTGTGAATGCAGTGGTCTGATAGATTCTGTTCGTGACTTTGAGCGCTGCAGGGGTATCATGGCGGAACGTTCTTGATCCTTGGGGTCTTCGTTTTATTTTTGTTTCCCATTTTTTCCGCACCGTCTTTTTATTTTATACAAAAAGAGAGTGGGTCCACTCTGGTCAAGGAGGGACGGCACGTGTATAGTGACTAAGCATCGCGCTGGCTCGGGCTCAAGGCTGGCGTGCCTCGGGGCTATGTCCAAGCATAATCATAGCTGCCGCCACTGCCCCACCATTGGAAGCAATGAGTGGTCGAGATATAAAACCGATCACGGAACGAGTCGCGTTGACAAGTGTTAGCTGCAGCCCAATGCATTCGAGAGCACTTACGATCGACATCTCGGCAGCTTCGCGGTCGTTTTGATTACACCTCTGACCTCTTATTCAAGTCTGCACTCCCGCCCTTGACTGGTATTGGCTGTAAGTTCTTCTTTCCTCCCCCCTTTTCTGTTCATATTCATCCCTTCTTTTTCCCCCATAGACGCCGGCAGACGTCACATCATTTTTTTTTTATCTGGACTCTTGGCCGCATCGGCGCTGACCTGGGTTCGAGCTGGCCAGATTCTTCTCAAGTACGAGAGTGCAGAGACGCCCAGAGCAATACCCGCCATGTCGGATCACGAACTTGGAGGTAAGAAGCGCTTGCCGCGTCGCAGCATGTGACACAAGTCGTCTCTTGCCGCTGTACCCGTAATACTTCGAAATTCTGCCTGGCGAGGTGGGCGTGGAAGGATTCATCCTCATCCGTATTTGCTGTTCTGGTGTGTACGAGCACTTGTGTCAATGTACTTTGGTGCATTCGCAGCAATGATCAACAACAAGGGCTTGTCCTCCCACAACATTTTCACCTCGGGCCGCAGCATGAATCCCGACATGAGCATAGCCAGTCACGGCATAATGGTTCATCTAATGGCTGTATGACACCGACATCGTCACTCGCCGACTCTGGGCATCCTCAAAATGTATATCAGGCCGCGGCGAACCCGCGTTGTAGCTCAGGTTTCATGCTGGTTCATTGTCTTGTTATTTGCGTTGCATGTTGGCACGATGCCTAAAATCTCTAACCAGGATCGATACTGGGCCAAAGTAGACTCCGGCCGTGGCACGTTTATGCTTCACCCAGCACTAATCGAATTGGGACCTCGAATACAAGCTAACAATATGTAGGCAACGACGACCTATCCCTTCCAAAAGGTGAGATACTTTGGCGTTACTTCTGCACTTACCGGTCTTGAGCATTGAGGAATCTTTCAATGATGCGGAAACTAATTATACTTGTCAGCCACTGTCCAGAAGATTGTCAGCGAGATTCTCCCGTCGCAGGGTGGCATAGCTTTCGCCAAAGAAGCCAGAGACCTGCTTATCGAATGCTGCGTCGAGTTCATCACCCTCGTGTCCTCAGAAGCAAACGAAATATCGGAGAAAGAAGCCAAGAAGACGATTGCGTGCGATCATATCACGAAAGCCCTTGAACAGCTCGGCTTCACGGATTACGTTCCCGCTGTACTAGAAGCAGCAGCTGAGCACAAAGAAGTCCAGAAGGTGCGTGCCCCAAACCGCGCCTCAGCCGCGCTCTCTATATTTTTGGTTTCTTGCAAGACATAATTACCGGTATTTGTAGCTAACGCCTCGAGCTTCGCGTCACAGGGTCGAGAGAAGAAAGCGGATAAATTTGCCAACAGCGGAATGTCAATGGAGGAGCTGGCCCGGCTGCAGGAGGAACAGTTCGCTCAGGCCAGAGAGAGACACGGTTGAGCGCGATGCTTGGATGGTAATACAAGGCACGGAATTGCATCATGGGGTAGAGGTCACTGATCGCAGGGCGTTATCATGGGTATTCCTAAGCGTTCATGTCAAAGTTACTGAGTTTCTCGGCCTTCTTCACTTCTTTTCTCTGTGATGTTTCTTTTACAGTGGCCACTATACATTATGCGCGCCTCGTCAAGGCCAGCAGCATACGGAAGCTATATGGCATTTTGATGTGCTTCGAATGGCCTTGGCCATACTGGGAAGGTAGCTCTCCTAGACGGCCACGGCGGCTCAGCCTCTGCCGGCCCCGGACATAGATCGTTAGCGGAGCTGGAGCTCCGACAACTTATCGATAAACAGTAAGGGCCACAGTCGGATCACCTCTCCCAGTTGGACATGATGCAAATTGTCGCGTCTGCACACGCAAACACTCGAAGATAACCCCGCACCACAGCCCTTGATCAATGCATTGTGCTTTGCAAGCTCCAGACGGCCGGCGTCAAGTTTTGAAAAGCACAAGTCACCTCGTTACTGCATCCTTCGCACATTGAAAATAGGTAGACGGCGCCGCGAACGCCATCAGCGGGGTGCGAGCCTCCCCCGTTGGCCTCGTCACAGAATGGGCCAAGAGGAATCGACCATTGTCGACGAGTCTGCGCAGCCCGTCACGCTGTCTGAACGATCTCTGTCGGCGGTGGCTGAGTACATCCTCAACGGGCGCAAAAAGAAGATTGTCGTGTTGACCGGAGCCGGCATCTCGACTGCGGCCGGAAGTTCGTATGCGCTTTGCTTGAACTCACGATCCTTCAAGGCCCGATGCGCGGATAGCTTACGCTGACTGATCATGGTAGTCCCGGACTTTCGATCGCCCGAGACGGGCCTGTACAGCAATCTCGCGCGCCTCAATTTGCCGTACGCCGAGGCCGTCTTCGACATATCCTACTTTCGACAACATCCTCAGCCGTTCTACGTGCTCGCGCGGGAGCTCTACCCCGGGAAATTCCACCCAACCGTCTCACATGCCTTCATCGCTCTACTGGCCCAGAAGGGCCTGTTGCAGATGCTCTTCACGCAAAACATCGACTGTCTCGAAAGAAGGGCGGGAGTGCCAGCGGCAAAAATCATCGAGGCCCACGGGAGCTTTGCCAGCCAGCGATGCATCGAGTGCAAGACGACCTACCCCGACGATGAGATGACGGCGCATGTGTCCAAAGGCATGGTGGCGCACTGCAACGAAAGGGAGTGTCGTGGGACAATCAAGCCCGACATTGTCTTCTTCGGCGAGGCCCTGCCGTCCGCGTTCTCCGAAAACGCTCACCAGACAGCCCTGGCGGACTTGGTTCTGGTGGTCGGAACGAGCTTGACGGTGTACCCGTTCGCGGGCCTGCCCGAGATGGCCAAGGAGGGCACCCCGCGCGTGCTGTTCAACATGGAGAAGGTGGGCAAGCTGGGGTGCAGGCCTGACGATGTCATTGCCCTAGGCTCGTGCGATGCCAGCACGCGCAAGCTCGCCGACGAGCTGGGCTGGCGCGAGGAACTAGAGGACTACTGGAGAGGCGTCGTCGGCGATGAGGAGGCCGACGCACAGTTGCGCCGCGCAGAGACTCCCAGAAACGAAGTCGACGAGGAGGTGCACCGACTGGCCAACGGTATTGAGAGCGCACTTGAGCTCAAGGACTCAGATACGGAAGACGACGCTCCCAGCAAGGAGGCAGAGTCATCTGTCCACCAAGCACCACCACCGGCTGCGCCTGCACCGTCCGCGCGCAGCAGCGAGGCCAAGGCTTCGATACGCAAAGCCGCTCATGATTCTGCGACAGGGCCGCGACAGGACGCAACGCCCACGCCTACGGCGACACATGGCACCACAGACGAGCCAGCAGACGATCCAGTCTCGGTTCAGCAACCCACGGCGTCATGTCACACCACTGAGGAGCCAGTAGACGATCAAGTCTCGGTCCAGAACCCCACGACGACACATCACACCACAAACAGGCCAGCAGACGGTCACGTCTCGGTTCAGCAATCCAGTCCCAACGGGCGTCCATCTCTGTGAAGTAGCCCTGCGGCAGATCTTGTTCACCGCATGCGTAACAAGGTCACGCGCACCATGTTCATTCTGCCAGTCATACAGCAGGTCGCCGCCAGTGCATTCCTCATTCAAGACCACAAAGCAGGTGTCGGTGCATTCCTCATTTGCAAAAGTTAAAGTAAAAAATTTGAAGACATCCCATCAAACGTGCCCTCACAAGGCTGCGCCCAAAGCCGTTGGCGCAAAGCCGCTCGGCCGACCCTCGCGACACCTTCTTCTCTCCCCCCAGGCGCACCTCCCAATCATACCCACCGTGCCCATCCATCCCCACCTCGCTGCACACAGCCAGTTTCCTTGTTTCATTGCAAAGGCACCCCGAAAAAAAAAAAAAGAGAACGCGGCCCAAGAGCAATCAAAGCCGCAGATCCAACGCGTCATCCACGGCCCGCCCAACCCTCTTTTTTTCCCTGTTTTGCCATGCCAATCAAGGCACGGGCACCGTAAAGGGGGGGGGGGGGGGGGAACAACCTCCCCAACCCCCATGTCGTGTGACGGACGCGCGAAACACTGACGTCACAACCTCAGCTCCTGCCGCGATATATAACCCGCGCGCGAAACAACATTGCTCTCCTGCCATTCTTGCCCTTCCTTACCTATATCAATTCACAAAACCATCACCCTTACGCACAAACCGCAACAATGGGCGGCATACTCTCATGCGTGAGTTTGGATGTGGCTACTTCACCATCGCTGCGCTAACACAAAGTAGATCAAATCTGCCCTCGCCACGATTGGCAATGTCATCATGGCGATTATTGGCGGAATCGGCAGTATTCTGCAAGCCATCATTAGTGGTGTGGTGACGTTCTGCGGCATCATCGTGCGCTTCTTGACCTGCGGCTACTGCGGTGGTGGGGGGAGGAGGACACGGACAAGTAGGGTGTGACGAAGGTGATGGGTCGTTGGGGAGGGAGATGAGGTATACCCTGGTTTGCGAGTTAATTTACTGATGGGGAGGGCATTGCGGCATGTCTTTTTCACGACTGCGACGTATGCTTATGGGGTCTATGAATTAGACCAATATAATATACCAGTGTGAGCGCAATATGAATCTGTGCGGTGTTCATTCTGGAGTGTGTACACATGAGGTATGAGCTAGGCGAACATGTCAATGTGAGCGCAACCTGTGTGAATCTGCGCAATGGTTGTTGATTCTGAGGTGCATAGCTGGGTCTGAACAAGAAGATTCCAGCGGGTGAGCGCCGCATGGTTTTGCATCTGAGAGCAGATGATGGGTCTGAAATAGACGAGTAGTGTGGTATGTGAGCGCGTGCATCTGTGTGCAGCAGCGTTTGTTGACTCCTTAGTGCATATATCATGGCTCTGCGAACTAGACAGAAATGACTACTGTGTGTGAGCGCCGAACAATCTTGCATCGGAGAGCAGTGATTATTCAATCTGAAGGGTATTGTTACTGGCTCTGAAATAAACGAGTACTCCAGTATATGGGCGCACAATGATTTTGCATCCGAGTGCAGTGTTTATTCAATCTGAAGGGTTTGGTGACTGGCTCTGGAATAGACGAGTACTCCCGTATGTGGGCGCACAGTGATTTGGCATCTGAGTGCCGTGTACATCTACCCTCAAGTCAACGTTGAATGGCTTTATGAACCAGACGAATACGCCAGTGTGTAAGTGCAGAAAGGTTCACATGTTGATTTTGAAAGGGTATAGAAACGACTGACTGACCTACCCTTCCTCCCCCTCCTCCTCCTCCATGACATTGCGAGCAAAGAAGCCATGAATAGCCCTGCCAGCAATCTTACCCACCAAGGGATCCAGCTCCTCCTGCGACATATTAGCCACTTGCCTAATATTCTCCGTCTCCAGCACCAGGCTCTTGATATTCTTGGGTGTCACGCCCGGCACCTTGGCGAGCATCTCCTGCGGCTCCTGATTGAACACCTGGTCGTCGGCCTGCGCGTCCCGGTCCAGCCCGGCTTGCACGGCAGCAATGGGGTCGGGCTCATCCTCCTGCGCCTTGAGGGATTCGAAAATCTCCGCCGTCTGGTACGGCGACGACGACCAGATGATGCGCAGGTGCGGGAACGCCAGCGTCAGCAGCACCAGCTTGGACTGCAGGTCCGACGACACGTTGGTGGGCGCCACGCTGCTGAGGCTGCCGGACAGGTCGGCAAAGGGCTCCAGCGTGAAGGACTTGTTCTGGTCGAACTCGATGAGGAGCATGGCGGCCTTGTAGTGCTGGAACATGGTCTCGGCTTGCGTGAACAGCCGGCCGTCGCGGAACGACGACACGAGGTCGCTGACCGACTTGCGCTCCACGCATATGTTGGGCGACAGGACGTAGTCGCCCACGGTGAGCATGCATGGCACGATGACCATGGAGCGCCCGTGGAGGAGCGACGGGAGGGATGAGCGGAACTCGCGCACGTCGACGACGACGCGGGGCGGTTGGGCCGTGGCGGCGAGGCGGCCTCCGCCGGCGATGCGCGTGTTGACGGTGCGCAGGAAGGCCTCTTGGGGGTCCTCGGCGCCGTGGGGGTCGGTTGTCATGACGAGCGACATGCTGGCTCGCTCCTTGATGAGCTTGGTGAAGGCGTCCTTTTCCCGACGCACCGACGACAGGTAGCGCTGTTCCTCGACCGAGCCGCCGTAGTACAGGAAGTAGACCCTGACGTTGCGGTCGTTGTGCGAGGAGCGGTACACCTCGACGCGGCGGATGAAGCTCGCGTCGGGTTCGTACATGATGATGTACCGCGGTTTGACTTCCTCGAGGACGTGCTCGTCCTGATCGCCGTCGTAGGCGTGTAGCACGACGAGGTCCTGCATCTCGTACAGCTGGAAGTAGTCGTCCATGTCTTCGAGGGGATCGGCCGCCACCTCGTCTTTCTGCTGCGCCTCCTCCTCCGTCGTGATCTGCACCTCTGCCATCAGATCGGCCACCTCGCCTGGCTTTTCAAAGTACTGCGCAATCATGCCCGTCTCTGTCCGGCCCGCCGAGAGAATGGCCGTGTTGCCGCCGCCGCGGACTCGTCTCCTCTTGTTTGACGAGGGTCTGCCGCCGCGCGTGCCACCGTGGCCTGGGCGGGAGTCTGCCGCGCCGTTGAGGGCTTTCTGGTTCTCAGCAAACAACGTCGCGCTGACCCGCGCAAACTGCCGTTTCCACTGCAGGTAGCTACGCAGACGTCTTCTCATCATAAAGGCGGCCGATGGTCTGTGAGCCTCTTCCGCTGCGTCCTCTTCGTCGTCGTCGTCGTCGTCGCTCTTGTTTTGACGAGCAGCCTTGGGCTTGACGTGCATCATTTGCAAGTAGTCGCGAAGCTGGCGACAGGTGTCATTGCTGGAGCACATGATCAGGATTGTTCCGTTAGAATCATCCCTGGCCGGGGGCTCAAAGTACAAGTCTCGGTCAATCTCCTCCAACACTTCAGCCAGAAGCGCCCATTTGGGGAGCTCTTCGAGCACGGGCCGCAGGGAGTCGATGTCATCGCCACTCTGCGAGACGCTTTTGGCATTGGCCGAGTATACTCTTCTGCGAGCGGCATCAAATATTGTTTGGGCGGCATCGAGGAAGAGCCAAGGTGACTGGTTTTGGCGGGTTGATCCGGGCGGGGGCGAGTGAGCTGCGTGAATGGTGTCTAGGTGCTGTAGGAACGAGACTGCGTCGTAGGCCAAGACCGAAGTCAAGAGGCCTCGCAAGACGGTCAAGTCGTTTACGATTTGACGCGTCTTCCAACTCACTCGGTGCCAATTGGGGTCGAGCTGCCGTCGTACCATGACATCAAAGTTCTTCAACAAGGCACTGTCCAGATTCCAGTCGTCCATTTCGAGCCCCGAATTGCCCTTTTTCAGCTCGTGAATGCTGACTTCGACGCATTCCAGAATGGCATTCTGGATCTCCTTCATCGACTCCGTCATGGGCACCTCGAGCTCAATGACTTCGGCCTTCTTCTTGCCCTCGAGTGCTTTCGCGACGGTGACATGGAACCTCGGCCACAGAGAGGCTTTTCTGAGAAAGAGATTGCGCATCATGGTGGAGAGGGGCGAAAATCCTGTAGTGAACGGGTCGGGATTGTCGGCAAAAGCCTTGAGGAAGCCAATCTTGTTCTTCTGCCTGTAGACGCGAAGGATGAATGCTTCCAGTGAGGTGGCCAAGACACGATCAGCATGCAGTACAACCAGGCCCGTGATGGACTCGGGATCCAGCAGTCCGGTCAGGAGGTCGACCACCAGGATCCGCGAGGTGATGCTGAAGATCCCACCGCTAGCGTACATCTTCTCGCGCGCGCCGACGCTCTGGAAATCCGTATTGACGACCGTCAGACCCCGAGCCTTGGGCGCAGCGCTGATGGCCGCGTGCTCAGCCAGCGCCTCACCAATCCATCCGTTCTCTCGATCCTCGGCACCCACGAGGACGACGAGGTTGTTGCCCGCCGCATCGTATGAGTGGAGCAGATTCGTCACGAGGCGCAGGAGGCCCAGGCCGCGGGCCAGTACAACGAGCTCATCCTCGGTTCGGAGCTCTTGAAAGAGATGCTGCTGATACTCCTGTGAGGACACGGACGGTCAGCGAATCGGGGAGCAGCGAGGACCGAGAACCGGACGGGGGTGGGAACATGTACCAGGGGCAGCGAGAGCTTGACTGGTTGCGGAGCATTGCTTGTCGACATGCGGGCAACGCTGAGGCGTGGCAATGAACAGTGGTTGCGAATCGCCAGCAAGATCGATTGAGTGAGCGCATGGGACGAGAGGCGAGCTTCACGCCTGGAGCGCGAGCGGCACCGGAGCTCATTGGGCCAAGCCACATGTGGCGGGTGAGGGGCCGTCTGAGAATGAGTACCTGGACTCCGTACCGAGTACAGGGGGCCTTTATCGGATCACGAACAAGACCAAAAAAAAGGAAACCAAGGAAAGCTGAGGTGTTTCTTGGTCTTTCCTTGTCCCTGGTATTTCATGTCATCGTCATAATCATCATGTCATCATGACTTCTTCAGCCGCCCCGGCCTGTGGCTTCATGACCACCTCCCAGCCAGCACCCGCAACAGGTGCTGACGTGCGCGTCTCCGAGCAAGATGGTGTGCTCCCCAAACACCATGCCTACACACGCATCTTGGTTCGGGTGGTTCAACCGATTGGTCAAGCCAGTTCATCCAACATGATCCCAGCCTTTCTGCACGGCCTGCACAACCCATGCACGGCATTACGCGGCCCTGCAAGAAATCGACGGCTTGCCCCTCTCTCTCTCACAGCCCCCACGTTGAAAGCTCTTAAAGCTCGACGTCATCCGTCTCACGGGTGGCGACCCAGTCCCCAGTCCCCAAAGGTACTTTACGTATCACTGCTTTGCTGACTCTTTCAAATACCACCCCCCGAGTGTCCGTTTCGATCCGTCACCACATTTCCGCCTCACGCAAATTCCTGAAAGAAAAGAAGAAAAAAAGCACCAAAACCACGACAAACACAACTCACACTTAAATAGGACAAGGACTTCACCAAGCAAATCTACATCTACAATGGCTTCCAAGGACGACCAGAAAGACAGCGTAAGTAGTCACTTCGCATGTACGCAATCCACACAGGAACTGAACCCCCCGCCTCTGGTGCACTGCAGGGCGACAAGCAATTCTCCATCCAGCCCATGCCCAGCGACCAGGGCTCAAGCGGCGACCCCAAGCTTGCTCCATTTCAAGCCAAGCCTGGCCCGGTCGTGACGAAGGACATGCCGGCCGAGGAGGGAAGCAAAGCCGATCGTGAGGCCAGAAAGGCAGAACTGAACAAGTAGGACGGCTTGGCTGCACGGGGCAGCAGCGCTGCATGGGTGCTGTTGGGAGTGTGCCATATTGGGAGCATGTAACGACGGTGTGTCATCGTGTTCTGAGGAAATCATACAAAATCTTGTATATACGCGTTGATGGTAGATATTTGACAAGAATGCCTGTCTCGTGAACGATTGCGACCTTCTGCGTGTGCTGGTACTGCAAGCACAAGACGTGCACTTTGGTATATTCAGCAGGCTTGTGTGCTATCTGCAGCGATGTGGTGATGACGTCAATTGTTAGCTCCCCTGTCTTGCTTTTCTGTATTGGCTGCAAACTGGCAGGTATAGGGTTAGTGATCATTGCACAGGTGGAGAAAAGGGAGTGGCGCTATCCGAGAGCTGTCTCTCACACCCACGAGCCAGCATCATCGTTGTGTGTTTTCAAGCTTCATCCTCGCGTAATTATTGGGGCACAACATCAATGCGACATGTGAATCTGAATATGTATTATGAGGGCAGTTGAAATGTCTCCCATGACCTCAAGTCATGACCACATATATCTAACATTTGAACGCTCTAGATTGTGAAGCATCCTTGAACTAAAGGAGAGTCCTTAAGTCCTTTGTTTCTTTTTTTTTTCTCCGACAAAATTGTCGGACCCAAACGCCGTTGTCAATGCTAGGCCATCGCTGATCACGCCTTCCATATTCAACATGTAAGCCGTTGTAGAAGATTATGATAAACCGCAGATTATCTTGTCAGATAGGCTGTATCTGACAAAAATTGTGTAGCCAAGGAATGTATGCAAAATATATAGATGCGTCCGTTTCGAAATGTCGTGTCCGGAAAGGACGTTTTTGAGAAATACTTGTAATCTGTAGCCGTGCACGGAGAAGGGAAGCCGTTGTTTCTCTTCTTCCGTCGACCATGGCGATTCATGGACAAAGAACGATGCGGGCAGCCATCACATTCGCGTCTTGTCAAGCCCAGTAGCGAGTGTGTTAGAAGCTGAAAAGTCCACTCCTCCTCTTGCCCAACGGGTAGACAATCAGGGCACTCATAAACAGACCCACGCTGATGCCGATGGCTACTTGAATAACACTGAACAAAACGTTGAGGGCGGTACCGTCCAGACTGCCGATGGTCTTGGCGCTGGTGTCTACTCGTGTGCTGTTGCCGGTCAGCTGGTTGGCTGATGTGATGCCAGCCAGAAGAGATCCGCCAGCGGCCAAGCCAGACGGCACTTGGACGAAGATGGCCGGAAGCATGGCCGCAGCTGCCAAGCTGTAACCGACTTTCCGCGGCTTGCGCCACTCATTGCCCGGCGGCACGGCGCTGGACTCAGGATCCGATGCCGAGGGGAGCGTCCATGTATTGGCCTCGGGACGTCGGCGCCTGAAAAACCTCGGGCGTGCCTTGTACTCCCACCATTCGACGAAATCGAGCCATGCATTTTCCACATGTCGACCAAGTCTAGAGTACAAATTTGCCAGGATACCCACAGTGAGGGCGCCCAGCATGTTGGAGATCTGGTTATTGCCCTCGAAACGTGCGCTGCAGTAGCTGTTGACGCAGAAGCCAGCCATCGCCATGGCAAGCATGACCGGTGTCTGCTTCCATTTGGCCTGGTTGATAACACAAAGACTGAGGGTGAAGCCAGGGACGAAGAGAAAGTACCAGCCTCGGCTGAGCGGGTTTTCACAGTGTGTGGAACTGGTGGCGTTGGTGTCCATCATGCCGTACAGTGACGCCCCAATCGTGATTCCGTAGCCCAGAAAAAGGGTGTAAATCATGGCGTACACCATCCTGACGCTCCCAGCAACGATATTATGGCTCTGGAGCTCCAGCGAACTGCACAGAACCATGTAGCCCGGCAAAATAAGGGCGATGCTGCTCTGAGCCAGCGTGCTGAAACAAAACAGCTTGCCCTGGTGAATGGAGCCAAAGCCACGGGCCAGGAAAGACGTAATGACTGCCGCAGATACCTCAAATACATGCGCGTACAATTCGTTGCTCGGAGCGAAAACAAGTTGAAGCAGGCCGACAATACATCCGAGGATGAACGCGATTGGCAAATCGATAAATCGGCCCTCAAACGCGAAAGGTGCGACGCAAGCCGACGCAAGGCCGTATATGAGCACTTGGAACCACACATTGAACTTTGGCTTTCGTTTCATAACTTCGTCGAGTCTCCGCGTGGCCTCTTCCACGCCCAACTTGTCGTGAACGACAAGTTTGTAAATATTGTGAACGTCACGCAGCTTGCCGAGATCAATACCCTGCGGCACGCGGACCACCTTCACCTCGGCCGTGTGCGTCGTGCTGTCGTCGAAGCTGATGATCATACATGAGGGTATGTAGAGGAACTGTCCTTCGATTTCCAAAACTCGTGACGACATGGTCATGTATTCTTCGAGGCGATGCGTCGGCGCGCCGTACATCATGAGGGCGCGGCATAGCTTAAGCAAATATCGATGTCGCGCAATGATGCCAGCAATGTGGACGGTGATCTTGACCTGCTCCCTCTTGGACTTGACATTCTTGCCAGGCTTTTCTTTCTTCAACGATTCGGACCACTGATCGGATATCTCGCCAGAGCCGGGCGCAGCAAAAATGGAGGAAGACTTCATAAGTTCAGTCAGGGATGTGGTCGAACTATTGGCCCGATGACTGGAAAACAAACCGCCAGCGAGCCGCGAACGGGCTCCTCTTCCAGCTGCTGAAGGAGATCTCGAAGTCGGAGGTGAGGGGCGAGGCGACATGATAGGAGTTGATGATGAGTTAGGCGTGAACTGCCCGCCGGGAAGGTTGCCAGCGGCTCCTCTATCATTTTGATAGAGTTTAAGCAGCGAGCCTAAGATCCCGCCTTGATACTTTGTTGGGCGAGGCACGTATTCAGGAAACAGACCTTGCTGGGACATGGGAGTATTTGTGCCAGACGGACTCGGCTGGTCATAATAGATGTTTCTGCTACCCGTGCGGGTGTGAGACCTGACCAAGTTCTCCGCCGCGACATGTTCAAGGAGAAGGCCGTCTCGGCGATAACGGGGGGTGCGATTCCTGACATGCTCAAGCTCGACATGTTCCCCGGCGGCGTTGATGGTAGCGTCATGCCCGAAAGCACGGCCACGATCATCTGAGTCGCCGATCAGGGGTTGGAATGTTCCCTCCTCTCCCGAGCTTCGCCTTGATCCAGCAGCAGGATAGCTGCCCACGGACTCAGCCAAACGATCCGCCCGCTGTCGTGCGTCATTCATGGAGCGAAGCTGGCGCTGTGTCGCTTGCTTCTCAGCCCGGTCTGCCTTTTCCCGTTCCTCTGGCACGTCGTAACTGGTGTTGCGTCGGAGAGCTGGCCTTGGAGTTCTGAGGCCTGTTGGAGCCGACAGGCTATCTTCTCGTAGCCTCTCCTCTTCTGTCAAGACCTTGTTCAGAGCTATCCTTAGCTCTCCGGCATCCGGGGCGCCTGGCGGAGTAGCATAATCGCCAGGTGAGGCTGGTACCGAGACTACAGATAATCTGGGCTCGAAGGCAGGCAACAAAGGGCCTTGGTTGGCTGGGGGCGCATCTTGATTCGCGTTTCCTGCCGCAGACGCAAGTCCAATATCTGAGGTCGGCTCTGGAATTGTCTTTCGCGGTGATGCGATGCTACCAGCTGAGCTGGTGCTACCTCTGGCGCCCGGCGAGGCTGGTGATACATCATCTGGTCCCTCCCTTACTTGATCTTGACTACTTGAATGCCAGACAACACGCTTCTTCCGCCTCGCACTGGGAGGACTGGTCGGGTTACTGAGAAGGTTGTCGTCGAAGGTCTCGTTGGTGGGGTCCGACGCCATGTTCGGGAGCGAAGAGTCCTTGGGTGTAGTCGGCGCCCTGAGACACGTCTCAAAGCTAACTCAAGATGGATAGCATGAGATGAGATAGAGGTCGAAGCAAAGCGAAAGACGATGAAGAGAGAAGTTATGAAAGGGAGGGATTCAAAAAAAAAAGGGTAGAGAGAGCGGAAACGCTGCTTTTCATCCAGTGCGATTTGAGTGGCCATGACGGACTGGCTGCAAGAGGGCTTAATAGGAAAGCCGACGGCAGCCCGGAGTCTTGCATGGAGGCCCCCCCCCCCTGCCGTCAAAGAAAGATGGGCAACTGGGTCCCATCCAGCCAGAAGGACGCGAGTAGTATTCTATGTTTGGAAGCCTGAGACGAGGCATGTTGAGCCTGGGCGATGAAAAGAGGGTCACTGTGGCCCGGTAAAAGTCGACGATACGAACGACCAAAGGTTGGGAAAATCGGAGCGAGTCGAGTTTGTGGGTCATCAATTGCTTGGTTACGGAGATAAGACTAACTCTCTCTGCTAGTAATGCTCTCTCCTCTTTCCCTTCCCTGCCCGGCGTCGATTTAGCAAAAAGAATTTTCAGAAAAGTGGAAACATGGTCGTCGGGAGTTTCACACCAGGCTATGCTGGCAATGGCAGTAATGCAGCCAGTCGTTCCTTCCTCTCTGTGCTCTTTCTCTTTCTGCTGACGGCAGGCACAAGGGAGGGGGAAAATGCAACTTCGGGAAAGAGTCTCGGAGAATCGCTGGTCAACCGGGCTGTGTATTCAAAGTTTGAGTTGTATTGATGCTACCGTTCCCGGCGTGCATGTGCATGTGCTTCTCCGAAAGAGAAGCAAATGTTTGTTTGATAGCAAGCGAGTCATCACATGAGAGTAATCCGTCCCGCAAGCCATGCAAGCGATACAAGCGGCAGGAGACGGAAACAAATGGTTTTGGCCGGTGGTTGTCCGTGCGGCGTCACTGGGATGAACGAGTCTGAGTTTTTTTATTTTATTTTGTGTTGAAACTGGCAGATTCGTTGTCTTCGATGTGACTAATGTGAGCGTCTCTAGAAAGCCTCGTGCACGATGAGAAAATATTACAAATCGAGATATTTGGCATGTGTGCACGACGTGTAATAGATCTGTTGAGGTCTTATTATCAACCAGTCCGCAAACAAGACTGTCTACACGGGTTCAAAGACTTTTTGGATTTCAGCAACCTTACACCCCCCCCTTGGGGGTGGTGGTGGCGCGCCGGTAGTGAATCCGCAGTGGGGCGACGATAGCCGGCCGACCGCCGGTTGACATGCAGCCCTCTTTTCTAATTGTGCATTCTCTTTAATAAATGTGCAGGGAGGTTAGAGTTTTTCCTGCAGATTGCGTAACAGCTGTTGCGTGAAACGCGAGCCCGACGCATCTGCACATACGATGCAGGACTCGCAAGCATACACGGCCAATGCATGTGATGATCGATATAGATGAACAGGGTCACTCTTTCCCATTTTGCTGCCAATTAGGACGAGATGGCCGAGCCGTGTTCATGTCCCATCCAACAAAAGCCGAATCACGTACGATAACGCAAGGTGAGATACACGCACGAGCCCGGAGTACATTGAGTTATATTGCACGCAAACGAGTGCACATGTACACACTGGAGGTGCCGAATACGGGTCGTTGGCTGGCACGCTCGATAAGCTGAACAAGGAGGGTGGCAGCCATTAGCCTCGATGACTCGCCATCAGACGGCGCGGCGTTAGCGCTCTGCAACGCCACGACCGACAATTCGACCGACAAGCGATAGAGAAAGCAGGCATTGCGCGTACCAATCAATACCACCGTTCAAGAAGAAAAGCGTTTGTCATTGGAGGGCGAGTTGACAGGTGCTTGCAGTCCCAATCATGCAGCCCGGCCCTGAGGGTCACGGCAGTTCGGGCCCGGTTGGTTCGCGACAGGGGATCCTTTTTCACGCATGCAGAGATCGCGTGCGCGGAAGCACAAAAGTCATTTGTGCATGCAGCTGCACGCTCATCACATCTCGGATCGGGTCCAAAATCGGGGTCAAAAGCAGTCCATGACGGCATCGCGATCCCTGGTGGCACGACAATCATTTGCTCGTGACGAGTCGTCAGACCGTGAAGTGCTTATCTGTCCAGTAGGTAAACCCCTCCCCCTTCTCGCGCAAACATACTATGTGTACATTACAAACGCATATGAATGTATGTGTCCCGCAGGTGGAAGGAGATTGACAATTACTGCGTTCATGGAGCATTGGCTGGTATCCCTGTCGCACAGACAAGCAGTTGCGCTGTCTTTGATACATTTCATCACTGTGAAATTGTCTCAATGAACCCTTTCCAATCCTGGAGAAAATGATTACGTATGCAACTGGCCTCAACCCCCAACCAAGACGAGACGAAACGCGAGAGGATGTGAGTGTGCATGCATGTGCGCGCTCGGAAATCGCTGAAGAACCGGGATGTCACAAGGTTCAATTGGTGACGGCGTTTGCTGGATGCTCGGAAATCTATCCGGCATCGTGCCGCAAGTCAGCAGGTTCCTGAGACATGTTGGGCTGGATGAATGATCGACATTACAGGCCGTCGGCTGGACCGCGCCAGGCGAAACGCCACAAGCAGGTACGTGGGCCATCAAGCTTGCGCTGCTTGCTGTGCCGCACCAGGGGAGCCAGGTGCCCAAGACAGGCCATGTCAGGCGTGGCAGGTGCTGGGCGATTGGGTGCTTAGTGCCCAGGAACGCCCATGCCCCTGCCGCTCTCGCTCGTCTGCCCAGTCGTCAACCACGCCCCCCCCCCCCTCCTTCTCCCATTCAACCACCACAGCAAACTCACGATTCGCGGACAGATGTCGGGCGCCCCTGGACGCCTCAGCGGCCAGATACGGCTAATAAATGGCATCCGCTTTGCATTGGCACGGCACGCCTTCGAAGCATCTGCCGTTTCGCCCGCCCGCCTTGGCTCTGTTTGAAAGCTCGAATTCGTCTGTTCTGGCTGATCGAGCCGCTGGCTAGTCTGGATCTCGACTCGCTGCTCGGTCCAACACGAAAAAGTTGGAAGGATTCGAGAATAGTGCTCCCTTCCAGCCGATCGATCTGCGGAACACTCGGTCGGTCATCGCCTCCTCGAGGCTGTTCGTGATGTCACCCGGCCTACTGCCTTCCGCGCTTCCATGGGCTGATTCTGTCTCTTTCCAGTGTAGAAACAGGACAATAGGTGGAGCCTCGGACGGATTCATCGTCATCCGCCGTATTGCTGTACTTGATAAGCAACCAGGTTGATCGCAAATCTGTCTCTTTTTCAAGTCATTACCCGCAGACCGATGCTTATTGCCCTTTGCACTTTGAATGCATCGCCATGCCTCGTACTTGCATGGGGGACAAGATTTCGGCCCACAATCGCGCGTCGTCCCGACAGTCGTTAGTCAAAGCATTTCGTCCAGGTGCTCGATACTAACCATGTGTCGCAGCCATGGTTTTGTTGATGGGCGAGCAGGCTTTCTACGGCCCCCTCCCGTGCCACCAAGCTCGAATAGGTATCCCGGCGAGGGGCAAGTCGCAGTTGCTTACTTTCGACCCATGTCGAGATTGGTCCATTGGGCAGCATTTTTATTTTCCCTGCTCTTCAACAACACTCACGATGGCGGAACGTGTCGTTTGTGTCGTCGAACGGGCCGACATGCTCAGCTTGGACTCGCAATGTTTCTGCTTTAGACTAATCGTATCACTGCGACGAGCCATATTCGATAACGACGAGTAATACGATCAGTGTGCTCACGCCCTTCCTCGCGCAGTCCATGTCCGCGCTATGATCGCATACGAGAACGGCACCTTGGGCCCGGGTCCAGAACTGAAACATATCTTCAGTCCGCAGATATCCATTGATGCCCGGATAGCATCTCATTTCGGTTGGCAAGCAGCCATATTACAATTAAGCGATAGAGGCTCCTTTGGCCATTGCATTTTGGTCCGCCTCCAGAACTCGGTCCCTCAAGATCGTCGCCGACAAAATGCCACAAACTATGTGTCACTTGGGGCAACTGTATCAATGCCCATACCTTGATCTTTTGAGTCATGTGCCCTTTTGTCTTGCCCATCGATCTCATGCCTACATAGGTCCCGGAAGGTCGTGAAGGGGTGCTTCGCTACCCCGGATTTCAGCTGGGCATATTGTGGAACGTGAGCAAACTTGTTGACAAGCAGGAAGCGCTTGGCAACGAGTGTTACACTGTGACGCAGGTTGTCCACACTGCCTGGTGGCTGCCTGGTGGCCGATGGCGGAGATTGCTTCATCCAGCAAACTGTGCTCGTGGAGAGACAATCCTCTCCGCTGCTGGTTTGGTGGCGGTGTTGATGTTTGTTGTCGCACAGGTCGGACGTCGGGCTGATTGTCGTCTCCGAGACTTCGGGATTTGTCCATGTGCGTATTCGCAAGCTTGTTCCGGAGGCGGCAGCAGCACCGTCTATATCTCGATGAGGTTAGGATGCGATGTCGGCATATCACTGATGCGACTGCTGCGACGTGCATCAAGTGCAATGAATCGTGGCAAAATCCTTCCCGCTTCAACACATCTGACGCCCATCAGCCTCACCGATCAGGCTTCTGTCGACGCAGCCATATGCGTATCGGTATAACGTCTTCACTCAGTCGCATGAGTGACAGGCAGATTCCGCACATCAAATGCTCTGCTTCGTTTCTCTGATATATCGCCACATGATACCGTACGCCGAGTCGGGTGCAGTATCCCTCGGCCGAGACTCTTATGCACGCCGTTTGCTGAAATGCCTGGCGCTGAAGATGGCATGTGAAGTTTCACCCCCCTGTCCGAGCCCAGAATTGAGCACGCCCCCCAAATCTTTTCCCAAGTCTACCGAAAAGCAGGAAAGGGGGGGAGGGAGGAAGAAGGGAAAAGGAAGAAAACTGAGGCTCCCGAAGAACGTAGTAATGCCTTCATTTCATTTCAGTTAGTCTTGGTCTTCCAGCAACTCCTGCCATCTATCTCGCTTGCCATCTGTCTGGCTCAGATTTCGCCGACCGTGTAGTCAAAACGCGCCAGGCCCAAAACGACGGTCCGTTTCGCCGCCCAAACAACGGAATGCCCGCGCCTTTCTTCAATTGCCCCCCCTCGTCAATGCCCATGTCCATGTCCAAGCAAAACAACCCGCGACACCGCAGAAACAGCCGCGATCGAGACGCGCAAATGCCATTTCGACTGTTTGAGTACAGATCAACGTTCTAGATTGTCGGGTGTACGTAATGCGTACGTAAAAGCACTCTTGAGGGCGATTCAAGCAAAAGAAAACCCATGTCGCGAGGAAAATGTCACGATGCGTTCCGGCGGTGCATGGGCACGTGGTGTTTCGGCCTCATTTCTCGACGAGGCTTTTTTTCTTCTCGCATTGGTCCCCGACGTGACGGGCAGGGTGTCTTACCGACGTGGCACAGGTGCGCGCTGGCTGTCGGGCTGATTCCAAAAAACGAGAGAGAGACATGCGTGTCTCGGAGGGGCTGGGGCCGTCTCGGCGAGTCACGATGGCATCAGCGAGGGGAACCCCGCGCTCTGCTCGAGATGGATGGAATCGACCATGATGACGAGCTTGGTTCTGCTTCTCCGGGGACCTGCACAGCCTCTACATGCCAGCCGTCTCATGTGAGTATCTGTTCTACCTGCCTGGTGCGTGTTGGTCGTACGTCGTAGGCCAAACATCGTGCCAGTCGGTCTTTGCTCATTTTGGCGACGTGTCGCTCAGAAAACTCATTCGCTGCACATTTTTCCTCCGGGTTTTAGTTTTCCTTTCAACGCCGTTGGCAGGTGAAAGCTTGTTTTGCCCTCTGATTTGATGAAGACTAAGAGCCGACTTACCTACCTCACTTGAGCTCTAACTCAAGGTAATACAGGAAGAAGGTTTACGTCCTGAAGCACCACAACAGTGGTATCTATGAGAGCTTGGAATAAGCCTACGTCTGTGTTTTTACTTCAAGCCTGTTTCAACTGCTGCTTGTCGTACTTTCTGACCCATGTGGGAGGCATATCATGATGAGATTGCACAGCAAAAGAAAACGGGAAGAGTCATTCATTGTAATGCGCAAAAGAGTGCCGCGGAACGAGCCTTGTACCCAAGCCCAGAGCCGAGATGGTCACCCATTTTTCCCGCAGTGCTGACGCCCGCTCAATGTTCGTCGATGTGAGCTCTTCCAGTATTTTGTGTTTTGCAGGGGTGCTGTTCGTGAGCGAGGGCATTGCGAGTGATCCTGGTGGTGTCCTGGTCAGCATCTGGCTTCACCTTGGCCGGGATGTAGTGCCACATGTTATGGTAAAGGTATCTGGCAAGCCCGCCTATCGGTGTCTCCTTGACATACTTGTTCTTATAGTGAGAATAGTTGACTGATCACGCAGTCGAGGCAAGACTCGTGCGCGTTACGGTAAATACGGGCTCTTCAAGATCGGGTGACACTCTCCAAAGCTGGAGGGTACGAAGTGCGTTGGCCATATCCGCGAGATGCTGACTTGTGGCTCGGCGAGGGAGCTGTCGTCGGTCCGCGCAATCAGAATTGTATTCACAGGCGCGACAATCTTTGCGAATGTACAATGAGCCAGGAGCACCGTCGTCGTCCAACATAGCCACGAGTCGTTGAACGGTTTTAATATAACTCATTTCATCCGGATTGTTGGCAATGTTGTCAGAGACGTCATACGTGGCTATATTAGACGACGACAGTGCTCCTAGCTCATTAGCTCGATAGAGCATTCGATTGTACGCCAATAGCTCTGTCGCGGTTCAGCTTCACTTCGAGAATCTTCATGTCGGGTAGGTTGTCTGCTATGACGATGTGACTTTCAAAAGTCTCGGGCCCATCGCTGAAAGCCGGACGTATTGTGCCAATATGGGGTGATCAGTGCAGACCGGAAGGACATGGGATGACATGATGACTCTGTTTCGTACTTGGCTATCCTCGTTGACGGAAGTTGGCTTGGATGGTTCTGGCCAGCGAAAGGGGACGGCTCACGCCTGAGCACTTTAACTTGTCAAACGATACAAATTAGCGGTATTCTGAAAGAAGGAACTGGCTTGTAGCAGTATTGTAAAGAGATCATGACGCCTCATATCTCAATAATCCGACCACTCTTCCCAAGGCTCGGCCGGGCAAGCGAATCTCGACACGCAGACTCGGGCTTGATACTTGTGCAAAAAGCGAAAAGCCAGCGAGACGTGGACTCCAGGCGGACTCATTGAGCCAGATGTCGCCTTGGTCCTCCGTTCGAGGCAAAGTCAAGACATGCCGACCAGAAAGCCTCCAATCGCTTGAGTCACTATTCTTTTATTTCCCTGACAATTGAGGCGCATGCACTGGGCTGAGGCTCCACTCGGTTCTCACTTCGAGGCAGGGCTAAGACATGACCGATGGGGAAGTTTGTCTTTCCTCACTTCGAGTATCCGGTCAAAGCATTCGTCGTGAGGATCACTCTTCGCGAACTTTACACAACTGTGCCAGATTTAAGGAAGGCACGCGTCCGGACACGGCTTGAATGATCAAAATGAAAGCTAGTATATCGAAGAACACCTGATATTTATGGCTTCGACTTTCGGGAACCGAGAAAATAGGTCACAGGGCATGGGAGATACTGTCATGGCGGTGACGGCACGATGGCTTGGAAGTCATGATCAACATCGAAGATTCCATGTCCGATCAGCGAGCGTCATGATGGCAGGCGACGGCAGCAACGCGAGCGATCAAACAGAAAACCGACGAAGGCATCAGTGGACATGACAGCAAGCTGTGAAGAAAGGAAGAGGGCGAAAGGCACGATACAAAACAGTGTTTGTTGGTAAAAAGGCGGTGTGCAGAACGCGTGATTATTTCAACTGCTAGCGATGTGGACCTATAAGCAAATTGATGCCACCGATTAATAGCCTGAATCCTCTCTTCAGCATGTCATGAACGGCCCCCCACTGAAAGCATCGGCAACTTCCGGATGAAATATGAATCAAGGCGAGGCCGTAATTAGAGTAGAACGGACGAGAGGCTGGCCACAGACAAGGCAGCATGTGGATGACTCGTGCTATCAGGACTCGGACTTGCCGCAGACGCACGGTCCATCGCCAAACTGGGGTCCTTGTAGATCAGGGCAGCCTCATGTCGATCCGGCTGGCTGCATCCCAGGAGCAAAGAAAAGTTTGTGTGGCATGTCTATCCGCTCGTATTCAATCGCCAAGAAGCTTGCATTTAATATAAATAGATGACTCCCAGATAATCAGTGCAAAAATAATTCGAAGACCCATTCTCACCTGAAAACCTGAGTAGTGAATATTGCGCTTGGGAGGCTAAGGGGAGGACGACAGATTTTTATAAAGCTGGCTTTCACTGCCTCCATCACCGTGAATATATGTCCATGCCACATCAAACATCAAGAAACTATCCACTTGTCCTTGCCCCAAACTACCTTCAGAATAACAACAAAACATCCATTGCTCCTGCTTCATCACCATGAAGTATGCCGTTCTTCTTACCTTCGTCGCAGCAGCAGCTGCTATTCCAGCCGCCCATTCGAAGGCAGTGAATGGAAAGTCTGAGGATCTCCAGCACACCCCAACGGAGCAGCCAAATGCTTGGCCGCCCACGATCTTTGATGGCTCAGAGCTTGAAGTGAATGAGGATCTCCAGCACACCCCAACGGAGCGGCAAAATTGGGGGCCGCCTACGACATTCGATGGCTTTGAGCTTGAATTATGGTGTGACTCATTTATGAGTGAATCGAGAGACTTATGCTATCAGGCTTGGCCAAGATGCCGCGAAGAGATTCCCCGGAAAGACAACGAAGACGACGAATGGTTCCGACAGTGTAGTATCAAAGAGATTGCGGAGTTTGACCTAAATGCGACCAAAACTACACCCGTACCAACGGAGCAGCAAAATTGGGGGCCGCCTACGACATTTGATGGCTCAGAGCTTGAAGTGAATGAGGATCTCCAGCACACCCCAACGAAGCAGCTAATTGCTTGGCTGCCCACGACATTCGATGGCCCAGAGCTTGAAGCATGGTGTGATACATATATGAGTGGATCGAGATACTCATGCTATCGGGCTTGGCAGAGATGCCGCGAAGAGATTCCTTGGAAAGACGACGAAGACGAGGAATGGTTCCGACAGTGTAGTATCAAAGAGATTGCGGAGTTTGACCGAAATGCGACCAACATTACACACGGGCCCCTTAACGCTGCTTAGCTAAATGGAACACTTCTGGTTCGCTAAGGGACAAGTATCGCATTAAATCATGTTTTGAGAAGATTGAAGTATCCTACAATGAGAGGAGATGAGCCGCCTATGAGAAGCCGGTCACGACATAATCAAAGATATTTGGAAGCAGAGCATTCAGACTACGAAGGCGTTCCGCAATAAAACTTGAAGACAATTACTTTCTAGCCTATGACCTCTAGCTTTCCTGCTTCTGCTCGTGATCCATCATTGCATCTATTGCTACTTCTCCGCCTGGCTTCCAACCTACATACATATGCATCCATTTTGAACGCCTGCGCCATCTCCTGCGGATGACAATCAAGCGCCTCTTGTGCTTCTCCTGAATTTACTCCCGCGCCTTCCATTTCCTCTCGTTCTCCGCTTCCCCTTGCGGCTGGCTTTGCTCCTGTTTCCGAATTTGTACGCTTGGTCCTTGTTCTTGCCTGTTGCACCAGCCTCCTGCCGCGCCCCGTGTCGAGGAGAGAATCCAACTCGTGCAGGGCTGTGCAGCATCAGCCACCCGCCAAGGTCGCGTCCACCACGTCCTCGCAACCCCATGAAGGTTGTTCCCGCTCTACGATTCGACGTTGCCGTGACAGGCGCATGGAAGGAACGTTTTTTTTTGGGAAAGTTTCCGAGGCCGGGGGACAGCCGGACTTTCTTGATTGAGACAACTGGCGTTTTCATCGGGCAAGAGAAATGCCGAACGCGGCCTAGCGCCGGGAAGGTGCGCCGAAAAGCTGGGGAAAGCACCATGCGATGCGGCTCGTAGTGGAAGCCGTGATTGGCTGTACGTCCGAGTATAAAATGCCTGTTCTATAACAACGCTCTTGTTCTTTACCTTTTCTCTTCACACAAAACTCAACGCCATCCTCTCTGGAGCCTTGTACTTGTCCAACGAACAGTCACCGTGCTATACAGGAGAGTACGCATCGTGTGGTTTCCCTAGGACAATCCATCCTTTTCTCTCCACACAAAACTTAGATTCAACTCCATCAGCTGAAAGTCTATGTCTACGTTCAAATTACATGCACCAAATGCGCCGACAGCCACTGAAGAATCTTCCTTTGATGGACGACACGGTATCGCCGGTCCAGTAAATGGGGACTTTGTTCATCGTTTCGCCCAGTACAACAATAGTGCTGTCCATTCTTCGACTTTACGAGCTTTTTTGAAAAACATCAAGATCGCTCAAGGTAACAACTGCAAGGGGGCTTGGGTCTACTCCTTCGGTATCGCAGACTTCATGTAAACACATACTGCCTTAAACACCTGATCTCGGAATCAAACGCAAGAGACGAGTACAGGGGGCATTTTGAGCATCAACCTGAGTCGCCGTATTCATAGCTTCCCATTCAGACACAATGACGGACCGAAATCACGCGGAGGAAAAAAGCTCAAGGAATCGCTTTTCGCCATATTCATGGTTTCTTTCGGGACAGCAAGGCTCCCAGACAAACATGTTTGCCATCAATCACCCACGTAAGGCGGCCTTGTCGGATCACAGAGCTACGAAAAAACGGTAGCCCCTCTCAAAGAGCTCGAGATTTCGCAATAGCAACGCCATTTGATCCTTTCTCTTGACATCAGACTAAGCTTCAACGCCATCGATTAGGTAATTAGGTAGAACTCTTTTTTCCAAACTTCAATCAAGCAAATCTTGCACATACGTTTATTGAAAGGCGCCTCAACACCAACTAACAACTGTGAAATGTTTATCTTCCACACGCGAATAGTTTTCTCAGATGACGAAGTCTAATCGTCCCATCCGGAGGGACTACAAACCGATTCACTCTCCTCACAAAGACTTGAGCAGCAAGAACCACCAGTCTAATCGTTAAAAGCATTTCGCGTGTATGCATCCTAGACAGCGTCAATGCATATCATCATTTATCGCTTTAAAAGTGCAAGCATCTGGCTCTCTCCTATGAATTCCATTCCTCCCCTCTTCTTCTCCGCCACTCTGCTCCCACTCATCGCAACCTCACCACCGGCAAGCTGTTCAAGATGGCCAGCGAATCCATCGGGCGCGACGCCTCTCCGCGAAGCCGAAGAGTCGTCCTCGATGATCTACCTCCTCGAATCGGACTCGCGCAGATGATGCGTGGAATCTGGACCGGCGACGGCATCATTTCGATTCTCCTCTCCCATGCCCTGTCAGCAACGCTGGGAGAGACTCAGACTGCCGTTGTCGAGTTTAAGAGCGCACGCGACGCATTCGACTTCGTTACTCGCAGTCGTTCGTACCCTCCGCGTTATCGGGATCATGAAAATGTCATCCACGAAGCGCATGTACACCTCGTGCCTGTACTGTCCTTGCCCGAGGTTCCAACTTCTCAGGAGCCAAGTCAACAGAACACACTTCTCCTGGTTCAAAACGTCACTCGCACGGTTCGAATCCAGAAACTGCCATTGAATATCATCTGGCCGCTCCTCACCTCGTTGGGCACCAGCTGCATCATCGACGCCTACTGCGTTGGAGAAGACTCCTTTGCTGTGGAATTCACCTCCATCTTTGCTGCCGCCAAGGCATTTCACAAGCTGCGCGACAACGCGGTGCATCTCCCATACAGCGCCAACAGGATCAGCTATGGACAAGACACCCTCGACGAAGTGAAGAGCCAGCAACCCATCGTCGAGTACACGAACCCTGACAACCTACGGCTCTTGTACGACAAGCCCTTCTATGGAGGCAGTATTCGCACGGTAGTGCATCTGCGCGCCCAAGAATTCAACATCGAACCGGACCAGGTATCCGACTTTGTCTCCCAGCGCGAAGAGGAGTTTGAGTCAACCACGTACCGCATCATCGGGACCTCAGCCGTGATCCAACGCAACAGGTAGGACTGGCGAATCACAGCCGAGGACGAGATGAAGCTGCTCATGGTCTTTACACTGCACGAGCCGGCCTGGGCACGCGTATGGGATGAGTTTTTCGAGAGCCGCGGCGAGATCAATCTGCGCAAGTGGCAGCAGTACGGCATGTTGGCCGCGCATAGGCGGGAGTTGGCGGAAGAGCAGGGTCTCGAGCCTGGTCGGCTGCCGCGCTGCACGACCAAGAATTGCGAGTTTGGATGCTGCGATTTGCGGGATACGCCGCCGCCCAGGCTGTAACCTCTGGGACACGAGCATGATGAGGCGCATGGGAGAGGAGTCTCAATTTGGTCTGGGATTTGCTACATGGCATTTTGTGAGAATACAGCCATTCTATATCGGAGTTTAGGGGTCGTTTCAAGAATCAAAGCTTAGCAATCAAAAGACGACCTACTGGGCCAGACGCGCTGCTTTGATGGAGATGCGGTGTGACATGGTATACGGCGACGAGATTCACCCGTTCATGGCCCGCTGAAAGAAGCTTCTCTCACGTATCCTGCCACGAGTGGGCGTCTGTGCGAACACCCGTTCATTCGGTCACGTAGCAAAGTCACGAGAAATCGCCACATGCACTGCTGATGATGGGGCTTTCTAAGCCTTGTTAGCAATGTCTGGGTATCTAGTCTCATGTGACATTGCCATGTCTTTGATCTCGCTCCCGTAGCCATGCAATGCCTGAAGTGCCAGCAATAAACGCCGTCTGCTTCCGGTCCCTGGCCAATGATGCCCTTTCAAGTGGGATTAATGAGACGATCAGCGCGAGAAGGACTAAGTGAGCACGAGTCGTCTGTTTGAGCATGACTCAATGTCGCCGGCGAGGCCAAGCCTCTTCCGTCCCACCGCTGATATACGCCATTGATTGTGTGGCGGCCATTCAGGCATGTCCTTAGTATATCCCAAATGCCGTAGGTGGCAACGGAATCGGCGTCTGCTTGCCCATTCTCCGTTTCTGGTCCCTGCTGTCGTCGACGACGAAGATTTCCCTCTCCCCGTCTTCGCCGAAGTACAGCCCTCGTCTGCGCCTGAGACTGGGTTCGTCCGTGTCGTCCTCGAAGCCGGGGTTCTCGATGATGCATGCCTCGAATGCGGCGCTGACGGCTCCGAGGCGCAGGCCGGTGTCGCCTCCGTCGCTGCCGATCTGATCCGGCGGCGGCTTACGGCTCTGTGCGGCGAGGCGGGCGCGTCTGTCTCGGCTTAGCTTGGTGTACTGCCGGACGAGGTCTTTGGGGATGTTCTCCTCGGGTTCCCATGTGGGGTTCTGCTCGGGAGGCCAGGTCCCCGTCCAGCGGACCAGAAAGTATCGTACGACGCCTCGGCCTTGGACTTCGTAGAAGGCTTGGTTTTCGAGCCGGTCCACTTCCCAGGAGGCTTGGGCGTTGCTTTCGGATCGAGCGTTGTCTGTGGGCGTTGCTTTGAGCTTCTTGCGTGCTGGTGTAGGAGGCTTCGATGCCTTGGTGTCGGATGCACTTCTGCGCGCGTCTTCTGTCGGAGAATCGGTCCGTGATGTCCTTGTGCTGCTGTTGCAGTCGCCGTTGATGGGGCTGAAGCCACTGGGATAGATGATTCCTTCTATGGAACGCAATGTATCCTGGTCCGTGTTTGAGGCGGCTGCATTATCGTCCATCTCAAGCCTGACACCTGACGGAGTCGGCTTCACGGACTCCCCAGCACGCTGCGCAAGCAGTTTACTGACGTACGACGGGAACGGAACGGGAGTGATGATTCGTGGTGGCGCATTCTTGAGCACTGAATCCGGTCTCGCCGCCGCCGCGGTGGCCAATTTCTTGCGGTCCAGGGAACTGTCGCTCTCATCTGTGACTACGGAGGCTGACAACGAGACTGGCTCCGTGCGAGTGCCGATATCGAAGGTCTCGCGGGCCAATTGGTGGGTGGGAGTGTCTTCGTCGTCCGACAATCCCGCAAAATCTGCCAACTTCCTTTTCTGCGGCGTGGAAAGGCTCATGGATCCCCTTTTCGGGTGGTGCAGGGTTTCAGCAGCTGGCTCGACGGCGGCTGCCTGCTGAATGCCTGTATGAGGGGGTGGGTGGCTTTTATGCGCGGGTTTCCTCCTCTTGCCCGCCCGGCCGGCGTTTTCTTCGTGAACAAGGTTCTGCTCCCTTGCAATCTCGGCCTCCAAACTGTCTTCCCAGTCCTCGAGAGCTCTCTGTGATACGTAGTCGAGAATCTGCATGGCAGGCACGAGCAAGCTGGCGGCGGGCAGATCGTGCCATCCGACGATGTATGTCATTCGCTTCGGCAGAGGTCTGCCATCAGCAGCCAAGCCCGGCGAAGGCAGGAGGATGCGCTCGATGATGAAGGCGGTCGTCAACGGTGGGAGGGCAAGCCGCGGAGGCTGCAATGCTGGTCCACTGCCGGGGACATATTGGGGTCGTGCCCTGAGTTCGACCACGAGAGAGCCAGTGTGTCGTTTCCGCGAGGCGGGTCGAGGCTTTGAGGATTCTACCGCCACATCCGATGTTGTTGTCGGGCTGTCGGTGCGCTCAGATACTTGGGTGAGAGAAAGCTTGTAGGGGCCATGTTCAACGGAGGAGGGAGACTGCGGCGCGATCAAATCATTGTCAAAGGGGGAAGGCATCTCGAGCACACGGCTGGGCCGAGCTGATGACTCTGACGTGCGGCATGTGGTCGCCCTCCACCTGACGCCGATTTCGCGAAGCGATTACACGCGACGAGCGCGTTAATCGTTTATAGGGACTGTCTGGTGCAGAGAGTCTCCGACCATGAAGCTGGAGAACAAGTTGCGGGGCCCGTAGTGACTAAGCCCAGCACGGTTAGTGGGGACGCGCAGCGCAATGTATTGATGGCCTCTGTGTTAAAGTGCGGACCATAAGTCACGTGACCTTGACTTGTAGATTATCCAAACTTCTCCGTCGCTCACTACCTTATCACGACGGTCTGCTTCAACCCAAATAAACATGAACATGATGCGTACCATTCTGCAAAGGGTACTTCCCTTCAACAGACTCACCTCACACCGCCAATTATCAATATCGTCACACTCCGTATTCCGTCGCCCTGTCGCCGCCGCAGCAGCCCTCTTCTCCAGCACGCCGGCACGCAGCGCAACCCTGAACCAAGTCCTACGAGGCATCCGCAAAGGCAAGCGCGCCCGCCACGCTGTCTCGCCAGCACTATCCAACTCGCACTGTCCGGCGCTCAAGGGAGTTTGTCTCCGCGTGGGCGTCGTGCGCCCCAAGAAGCCCAACTCGGGCGAGCGCAAGACAGCTCGTGTGAAGCTCTCGTCGGGGGCGGTCGTGACGGCGTACATACCGGGGGAGGGGCACAATATTCAGCAGCACAGTGTCGTGCTGGTAAGGGGGGGGAGGGCGCAGGACTGTCCTGGTGTGCGGTATCATTTGGTGAGGGGGGCTTTGGATCTGGTGAGCTGCTCGAGATGATGGGGAGGGCATCGCACAATAACTGACGTGGTGTAGGGTGGCGTGGCGAATCGGACGACGAGTCGAAGCAAATACGGAACGAAGAAGCCTAAGAAAGCGACTGTTGGTTGAGGGGAGCTTGATGATGGACGCGTCACACGAAGCATGGAGCTTCGTGGTTATGTCTCGTTCATTGTTAGCTTTCAACTTGGGCGAGCGATAGCATAGCTTGGCCTGATGTACAATTGCGATTCACGAACAATGGACTCAATAGAGTCACTTGTATGAATCTTTCAATGAACGGTGATGGTCGCACTGCTCGATATGGCAGCTCACGAGCGTTGAATGAGCCTGTTCTTTCGTGTGGTAGTGTATAACGAAGTAAGTCCTTGATTCCCCGCTCGCCAATCAACGCCGAGTCCGATTTTCCCAAGCCTCCCATACCGGCGATATGTGTCTCGCACTCAAGGCCTTCCCGCTGCTTATTTCCACGAGTATCGGGTTCTCGTAGAAAGATGAATGCGGAAGAAGAAGAAGAGAAGGACAAAATATTAAGAAAAAGAGTCCCATGACCGGCCGAGTCATGACCGTGTCCGAAGTCTGACACAGATCTATCATACATGCGTCTCCTACCTCGACACGCTGAGGGTACAAATTTCGGTCATACAAGCAACTCACCCCCCCTCCTTCTCCTTCTCCCAGCCCTCAGGCTTGGACCAGCCGTTGACGTCGAAAAATCGTGAAGTGCCTGCGTAGAAGCATTAGTATCGGTAACGGTATGCTGGGGGTGGGAGTCTCTGTCAGCGAAGCGCTGACCGCGCAAGCAACTCACAAGAATAGCCCTTCCAGTCAAAATTGTCCTTCGGGTTGCAGTGACATCGCAGCTTCGTTCTTGTTTCTTCGCCAGTCGGACAATGTGTGAAAGGCACGTGATAGTAGGCAATATCGTTGAAAAAGTGTATGTCACTCTTGTTCAACAAGAGTCCAGCACCGATGGAGTGCACGGGTGCGTCGCCCCAACGCTCGTAGAAGAAACCGCCATCTCGGTCGAGGGACTCGAAGAAATCGGTGTAGGCCTTGCTTCGCAACCAGTTGAGGTTGCCGACTTCAAAGTTGGACCAGAAGTGACAGTTATTGTAGGTCTCCCCGTTGTCGTCGCTGAGGAACTTCAGCGAGTTGTCTTTGGCAACATGTTCAGGGTGATTCTTGATGAACTTCTTGGTGCTGTCCCAGAGCGTCTTGATCGTCTCGGCATACTCGTAAAGGCTTAGTACGAAGCTGTACTTCTTGCCGCCCTCATGCATGACGCGAAATGGATCATAGTGAATGTCACAGAAAAGCTCAATGGATGGCTCAACCCGCCAGTAGTAGTCGTAGTTCATCATCAAGGGTTGACGGAAGAAGAAGCCAGATTCGAAACGGCACATGTGGCGGTAGCTTACTGAGTCTCCATATATGATTTTTCGCTCGGCCATGTCCTCGCGAACCTTTTTCGCCTTGTCTTGGTCAATCCATTCGGGAAAGGACCAATGCTCATTGGAGATCTCGCCATAGTGAGTTTTGCCGGAGCAAAGTGAAGAGGTGACTGTCTTGAAAGTGCTGTCGAATGGTTTGTCGTTGAGAAATACCCAGTCGTAATTGTATCGCCTGTTGAAGCGATCTTCAATCTGACGGATGGAGCGGGCGATCTCCCACACGTCACTATTGCGAGCCAGGGTGACGAAAGTGGCATTCATTCGAGGACCGGGGGCTATGCTGGTAAGATCAGTCTCCCAACCGAGTGAATTGGGAGTCGTGCTGAGCGGAGAATCTGTCGGAGTACTTCCAATCGGTTTCTCAGAGGAAGGTTCGGAGCTGACGTCGCTTTTGACCTTGCCAATCTCTTCAATTGGCTGCTGCTTCTGTTGCTGCTGCTGCTGCTGTGGCGGTCGTGACGACTTGATTGTTTCACCGGAGCCTGTATTGGACTGTTTCGTGGCGTCGGAGCGGCCAATGTCATCGGACATTGTAATTGAGTCGTACCGCGACGCAGAGAAGAGATAAAACAATGCCAGAGTCTAGAACGACGAAACATTAGCCAGCTCTTCTGGTTCGGGATGCAGGCAAGGAGAGGGAGGGTCTTCATCATACAAAGACGGCTACGACCATGTAGCGCAGGTAGCGCGCGTTGCCAGCGGCCATGGCGAGTGTTGATGCGGTCGATCCGCGATGAGGAGTCCAAGTTGAACCTTATGTGACGGCCCGAGAATAAATGAGGACAGTCGATGACGGACTGACGGCGGATATGAATGGCGACGATTTGGACCGCTTGCCAGGACGAAAGCTGATGAGTTCACGAGAAAGACGGGCGGCTCATCTGTCCATATGCAGGACGGCAGACTGCGCTGGGGTGCCAGAATCAGTGGACCGTCTCAAATGCAGGAACTGGGCGATTTGTTGAACATGGAGATGGAATGTGCAAAGAGGCGGAGTCGACAGCTTCTCGGACAGCCCACACATCAGTGAGGAGAGTACGGCTCAGATAGCCCAGATACCTAGAGAACCCCTGGGAACCACACTACACTACCTACGGTAGGTACTTTACGCAACACCACACAAACCCGGCCGCACAAGCACGAGCTGGGGTCTGCATTCAGCATTCAGCGTTGAGCGGAGACCAAACACGGACGGGGGCTCCCATTGCGGGGCAGGACGATTGATTGAACCGACCCACCTCGATCTCCTTTTTCGCTCGAGCTGTTCGTGGCGTAATCCATCGCCCTTAGTACTCGGCCAGCTCAACGTTATAGCTGCTATTCCCGGCACCCGCAAATCTTGTGCCATCCAGTTCGGGACAGCGACTTCAGGATTGCTGGTCATGAAAGTGTCTTTTTCAGGCCAGCGAGAAGCCTCGAAGACGTTGAGGTCTTTCGTACTTCTGCGAGAACAGCAAAGTCCGCACGGAGTACGGAGTAGTTTCGTATCAGTGCTTTCCGTTCCTCCACGGCCCGTGGGTCCATCCCCGTCGTGTTGCCCCCACCGCAGCCAGCATTACTTTTTACATTGAAGCCGCCGCCAGAAATACTTTCTCCCTTTTTTAGTAGGTCAACGGTGATTGATTGGTACCGTAGCTGACTGCAGGGCTGCAGGAGGCTTGGTGCTGGTTGGTGTCGGTCGCACGGGGTGCGGGACTCAATGTCCTTTTCGTGCCGGCTTACGCACCACAACGACCTGGGCCGATTTCTTGTGATTGATGCGATGATGCAAGCGTCCAGGCTTTACTCATTCTTCAGCCACGATTACGACTTCATCGGGGATGCGGAGTGTCCCTGCGACACACGCAGAGAGGGGAGACGGGAGAGGACCAACTCGATACGAATTGCTTGCCATGATGGTCTTGTGTTTGACGGCATGGCTTATCTTTCATTTTCTCGGCCTCCGACAGACTGCCGACACACGACCATCGTTTACTCCCGTTGCTGCGGGGTTGACCTGGGGCGGTGACTGGCACGCGTGCATAGCCAGTCACAACTGACGGCAGTGAAATGGCGGTTACACCAAGAGGCAAAAACAACTTCCAGGAGAGTTTGATCATCGTGTCCGCCCAAAGACGGCTTGCACTCAGGCGGGGATCGCAACAGAACCAGGCCATACCTAGATCCAATTGGCTGATAATCCTGATCGGGCGCCATGGCGGACACCAGGGTTTGATGCTGCAGCAATGGACAGCCGCCGATTGACATTGTGATAGCCAGCCTTACAAGTCATCAGACGCCGGACCTTCTTCATATCTGGCATTTGATTGTGCCCGATATCAATACTGCCCCGGGGTCTCATAGGCTGGCTGCTGTGACAACCTTTGCGGTCCTTCCAAGGAACCAATCCTGGCATGTGACACCCATCTTCGGGCCAACAACTGCTGCAATGTGTATGTATGCTTTCGACGTCGCATTGTAATACCTGACTGCTGCGAAACACTATACGAGTGGCCTTCCGACCAGAGGACAGCGGTAACGGCAGTGTCTGATGTAGCCCCCCTCCTCCTCCTTACCCCTCCGCGCCCCCCTCTCTCGCGTCGTACAACGTGTTCGTGCGTGGTACAATTGAACGTTCAAGACATGGCACTCAAAAGTATGAATCAGGTCGGCACATTGTCCACTCGATAATTCTGTACGAAACCAGGGAAGAAAGTCTGGGGAGGATAGTTGGCGCAAGAAGATGCAGTCAAGTACTGAAGCAACTGGAAGATGTAGCGTATGAAAATGCTGGCAAATTGATAAAATGAGTGCGTTGCGCGTACGTTCCACGCTAGGAGCTCATTTGCGAAGCGATTCGCTTTCGTTAATGATGTGGCTTTTGCATCGAAAGGCCACCGAGCAAGCGAAGCGCACGTGACCGTAGATCCATAATTCATCGTCAACCGCTAGGTCTGGATTTTCCCGAGTGGGGGGCTTGTTTGGACCACATGAAGTGATTTCTCTCCTTCTGCACGTCCAGTGTTTGCGAAGTAGCTCGATACAAGCCGTCTTCTTTGGATCGATCTGGGAAACCTTAGCGAGGAATTCCAGCAGACGACGGGATTCTGCGAGCCCTGTGGCGTCGCATCCGTCTGGCTGTTCGTCCGCGCAGCGACCTACGCTTTATTTGCCCCCCGTTTGACATCATCGACTTCACCATGATAGTGTTGAGCAACTTGACTGCCTTCGCAAAGCTCTCGTCAATCTAACTGTAAGTTCTCATTGAGAGTTTCACCCAATGCCTTCGGTTCGATCGTCTCGGCTGTCTTCTTGTGCGTGGCCGCTGATCGCCGCTCTTCCGGCTTTCGGCATTGAGGGCTGCTGTCGATCACATCGGCTTATCGGACAAGACTGGGATGCGCTCCGCAACCACTGAACACCTTGGGAGAGAATTTTTTTTCTCTCTGCGAAATCGTATCCTATTCAAATGCAATGGATTTTGCGGAGGCGATCTGATCACCCAAGCGGAGCGACTGGCACTCCCGATTATACTTTCATTCCCGAATCGCACACTGATATGGTCTCGATAGTTCGTTTACTTCCTTCTCAGCTGCAGACTATATAATTTCACAAATCATGTCGTTCTTTGGCTTTGATACCGGGCCACGAGGTCACAACTCCGCTGCACCTGGCTTTTCCCAAGCCTATGACCCATTTGCCGGCCTTTCGGGTCAAGGCGATGACGATGACGCTCTCGAGTTCGATGACACTTATGATGGACTCGGCGACCAGCTCGAAGAGACCGGCGACGCGTTCAACGACGATACCTTCGGCGGTGATCCTACCGGAGGAGGACGCGTCGGGAAAGATTTTGATTTTTTTGGGCAAACGGCCAAGGTCGCTGATGCTATCGAGGAGGAGCATTTGAGATTCAATCGGCAGAAGCCTGCGGCCAAAGCCAATACAGCGGCTGATCCTCCTCTGCCAGTGTCGTCCCACTCAAGCTCATACTATGATGGTCAAATAGCGCCGAGACAAGCCCGAAGTGGCTACGAAAAATACAAAGATGATCCATTGCCAGACCTTCATGTGGATTCAAGTATATGGGGGGTCGGCTTCTCGAAGGCACATGCTCAACCGCCGCAACCGGCTCCTCAGCCTACAACTGCATCTACTGGTCGAAAGATCATGAGTCTCGAGGAAGTGGAAGCTGCTATGCGGAATCAAGGTTCTATGCAAGCTCAAGCTCATGCTCAAGCTCAAGCTCAACCTCATATGCCCACCGCAGTCGCCGATCCTGCAATTTTTCAACAAGGACCGCCAACGGAGTATTCTGGCGCCCAGCAACATGGGCATCATGTCGGACCTTCCGGCCATGGACATCCCGTCACAATTCTGCAACGTCCCCAAGCTACGCAAATTCGGCCACCACAACAGATGCCCATGCCTATCCCCTCTCAACCCGCGCGCCATCATGTTTCCCCTGCGCCTCCGGTCCGGCCGTCTCAAATCCTGCAAAATCCTAAAAGGTATCCCCAGGATCCCTCGCACTTCCGGCCCGAGGGTCATCAAAACCAGCGTCATCGAAATCAAGGCTCGATTTCTGGAGTGGCCCAAACGCAGACGCATCCTCACGTTATGCGCATGTCTGAAAATGAGAAAGCGGCATTTTTGGACCTGGAGGCCAAGCGAGCAAAACGCAACCACAAGATTTGGCTTCTGTCCAAAGACAATGGACTGATGACCCCCCAGGACAAAAACTTCATCACCCGAATCCAGCTGCAACAATTGGTATCGGCGACTGGAAACCCGGGTGACCTCGATTCGGACACCTCACTCACCGAGGACTTCTACTACCAAGTATACAGCCACATCAGAGCCGGTCAGCGGCAGAATCCTAGTCAACCCCTGAGCAATTTCGCGCAAACCTATCTGTTCCAGACTGGCAGCCGCCACGGCGGCATGCGTCGGCACGGAAGACCAGCTGAGAATCATGTTCAGCGGATGGAGCAGCAAGTACAAAGGGCAGTTGAAGCGGCGAAGAACAAGCCCAAAAACCCTCAGCTCGTCATTGCCGGCAGCTTAGGCAAGATTTCCTTCAGTAATGCCAAGACACCCAAACCTCTTCTCAATATCAAACGGGCCGAGAACGAGGCCCAACGGCCGAGTAGCGGCAGAAAGACACCTTCAGTCGAAAGCAGGCTCGATCGCAAAGGAATCCTGCGAAACGCTGAAAAAGTCTACGAAACATTGATGAAGATTGAAGACCACGTTCGTCTAATCCCCCCACCGATCACAATGCCTCCGGATCCCGCATTGGACCAGAAGCACAGAGAGTGGGCAGACGTGTTGGAATTCTACAATGCAAGATTATGGGCGGAAATGAAGGTGCATGAGCCGATCGGCGCGACGATTCTGCATCCCTTCATCGCCTTCCTCTCCTGCGCGAAAGGGAAGCGAGCCATTCCTCGAATATTTCCGCATCTGACCTTTGAACAGCGGACCACGATTTTAACCATGATCATTTACCATTTGGAGCAGCTCGACGTGGTGCAGGGCGCCGCCATTACCAGCGGAGAGACGAATCTGAATTCCCGCATGCGCGAGAACATCGAGCTTTTCATGTCCACCGTGATGCCATCTCTCATGCAGTACTTCAATGAGACTGGGCTTGACATTGTAGACGGAGTGTTGAATCTCATTGCCACCAAGCTGAATGTCGACATGATCGCTCGAACCAGGATCGGCGTGTCAATGCTGACGCTCATCCTGAGCCGTGCTGTACTGCTTAAACAGACGGGTGCTGGCACGCCCGAACAGTGGGAGAAATGGTAAGATAACTCCTCACCACCCTCGTTTTGTTTTGCTTTGTGCTCCTGGTTTGATCAATGGATGTTTCTGCTGACACGCTGCAGGGATCAATCCTTTGAGAATCTTTTCAGCAGCCTCGAACCGTCACTACCTCACATATTCCCCGGCAGCGTCAACGCGGGCATCGACGTGTACGTGTGGCAACTCCTAGCGGCCATGGGGGTGAGCGCATCCCACGACCAGCAGACACGGTTGGTGTTGGCCGTTAAAGACCGGGTATTGGATACTGTCTCCCTGGCCAAAACTCTCCCCCCAGCGATGGCTGCCGAGCGACTGGGCAGTGTCAATCTTTTCATGAGATCCATCGGATTGGATGTGGAATTGCTGCAATAGCTTGAAACAGCACGAATTGTCGATGAAAGCTCGGAACAGTCATCATGATACATTTTTACAGAGAAGCGACACAAAAAGCGACACAAAAAGAAGCCATGAGGGCAAACAAATAATTGATGGACTTTTGCACATGATTGAGATGGAATCATCGATGGGTTCCTCTCCGCGATTAGGTTTGGGCCTTTTCTTGCATGGAGAGGCTTTCTGATGCGATGGTACGGATATCATACCATTTTTGAGGGTATATTGTCTGACTGACTGGCAAGCGGGATGGGTGAACTTTTAACTGGGGCAATCGAGGACTGTATCTGTGTTTTATTGTTCCTCGTTGGTTGCATCTTTGCTGATGTGCGTTTATTTTTCTGAATCATTACATTGCTCGCGGAGGAGGTTTGTCTCGTGTACAGTACGACAGGTGGATGAAGTGACAGCGAATGGTGTGATGCAGTGACGCGGCAGGTCACAGGTCCGGCTACAAGCTGTCTGTGACGCGGCGGGCAGTGTGACTGGGACAGGACAGATGGACATATGAAGGTGATTCCTCGCTAGACTTCGCTGACGTATGTACATGGTATTCAAATGACAAGGCCAGAAAGCAATGCAATAGACATACGAAGATGATGTCTCGCCCGTCGCCGGCGATCCTAAATGGTATTCAGGTGACAAGGCCAAAAAGTAACATGCTGCCGCTGCGTACGAAAACGCTACCATGGTGATGTAAAGCTTGCGTATACGGAAAATCCGCTAGCCCCTCGTCGAAATGCCCCTTGACGCCTGACAATGCATGATGCATGACCCCGTCCCTCGTCCATTCATTCCAGGACAGTCACTCCACCACGCGACTCAATCAATATCAACAGTCGTGGCTGGTCCCTTGGCGCGCGTCGTTCTCTTGGGCGCCGCAGCACCTTTTGACTTATCTCGTGGCTGCGACGTTTCTTCAGGCCCCCTCTCCAGCTCGACAGGTGGCATCTCCTCTTCATCTGGCTTATCAACGTCACTCACGGCCTGCAGCATGTCACCGTCGCCCCAAGTCGCCGCGAACCGGGGCACGAGGTCCTCGAGATGCTCTGCCCCAGCATTGGACTGTTTAGGGTCCGCGCCAGGAGCGTGGAGGAAGAGGCTCTCGTTGTACACATCCCAGGCGGCTTGGTCGTTCTCGTTGACATAGCGCATGCTACGCCAAGGTTCGGTCTGAACCCAGCGAAGGCGGTCGGCCATGGTCTCCACGGCCACGGCGTCCCCGTCTTCGGTGTTCTTGACGGTCATGTGGATGGCGCGCGCGACCGTGGGAGCGGCCGACGTGCCGTTGGTCAAGTCTTTAGACACGGGCACGCTCCGTTCTTGCTGCGCCGCGGCATCGAGGTGATGAAGCTGTGCCCGGAGCGGAATAAGCGACGACACGGGTGTGAAGTGGATGTTTTCTTGCACAGTCAGCTCTTGCTCTACATGGGAAACGGGGGGCTCACGCACTGCCTTGAAATACGCCCACCATGAACTGCGCCTCGTCCGTGTCAGGGTACTGCCCGCCGAGAGTCTGCACCCGCAGCACTTTATCCTGACGCACGGCCTCGTTCCAGTCCAGGTAGTCGTCGTCGTCTTGCTTCCTGGCCCGTTGCTGCTGCACGGCGCCGAAGCCAAACCCGCCCGCGAGGCCGTGGCTGCCGCCGTTCTTGGCCGCCATGGAGGCCTGCAGGCTGCGGCCCCAGCGGAGGCCCTTGTCGCGGTCGTACGCTGTCGTGTTGTCGAGCGGGATGTCGACTTCTACCATGCCGGTTTGGGATTTGATGCGTAGTTCCGTGGGCGAGGCCCGTGGCGCGTCGTCGGTGCGGTTGGGCTGTTCTAGGACGAGGAGGCGGCGCGCGAGGGGCAGCGCGGGGTTGAGGTAGACGTTGTAGCTGGCGATGATGGGGTCTTGGTCGTCGTCGTCGTCGTCTATGGGGGCATCTATGTCCATGACGTCGGCTTTGCTCATGGTGAGGGCTCCAGGAGCTCTCTCTCTCCCCGACAGATGTTTTTGGATGTTGTGTTTTTCGTCCTCAATTAACCCCGGACCCTCAAAAAAAAGCTTGAAAATGCCGTCCGTGCAGGTGGATTTATTGACGTAATAAGGCGGGGGTGGGGCTGCATGAGGCACGCACCAGGAACAAACGTCACGGCAGGATTAGGGGGGGTCATATAGCGCAATGAAGGCACTAACTACTACCAGGCCGGTCGGCTGCGCCTTTTTTTTTGACGTGACAACAAAGCTAGTCGCAACAAAAGGCAGTTCCCTCAGGCTGCAATTATATAGTATTGTGAGTGAGCATATTTCCCACCTATTTCTCGCTCTTTCGGTAACCTGGACGCGGCATTATAGGCACATACTTTGTCGAGGCAATTCGGGGAACAGAACCGCCGCCACCACCGTTGCCGGCGACCAACGTGAGCCGGTACGCGAAGATGAAATCAGGCACCTCGCACCACTCCTCAGACAGCAGCTCAGCATCAGCGGGTATCTCCGTGGTACTTTTGGACTCGTTGGCCCTCTCAGGCACGAAAAAGTAGCCGCACTTCCAGCGTCTGACGCCCTTTGCCACGCGTATCCCCTCCACCATGTACGGTCTCTGACCGGACTCGCTGAGCTTCCACGAGGCGGGCACGACCACTTTACGCAGCACTTCTTGCAAGTCGTGACTTGAATATGACAGGACCCGACTCTCGAGCTTGTCGAACTCCCATGGGCCGTAGGTTGATCGGCTTGTTGTCGGCGAGCTGATGGTATGTGCGGGGAGCACGTAGTCCTTGGCCCAAGTAGCGAATAGCGCCTGCATCTCGGCGAGGTTCTGCGAGTCCATGGCTTCATCACTGGTCTGCACATCATTCGCTAGCTCCGTAGAAGAGGGATGCTGAACCGATCGAGCCGTGTCCGTCTTATCGGCAAGAATAGTGCCCAGGGTGAAGCTGCCATCGAGCAGATAACCACCAGGCTTTGTGTAGATCCATCCGTCACCTTCTTCACTCATGGTGTCTGGATCATCTACAAGAAGGGAGGAGACCAGGGAGATAGCATCCGAGCCAAGAAAGATTCGACAGACGAAGTGAGCGAGCATCTCAGATGACCGTCTCAAGGGTGTGTAATCCCGGGGGCGAAAGGCGGCTTAAGTACTCATACTCGAGAAGCTGGCGGGACAGCTTTCTTGAACTTCTATCCAAGCTTACGCTTCACGCGTGTCAGCATACGGTGACGTCCATCAGACTGGGACTGAATCCCGACTCGGCCAAAGACTTTGCCAACGGTGATTCTGATGTTGCACTGGCTCTTGTGTTGCAGTCGGTTGTGCAATAATGACTCGCAGTCATGTCCCGGCAAAGTACACCTGAAAATAGAGATGAATGCGCCCGCCTCAAATTTGTGGGCTCGAAAAACTACAACGCTTCTTCCGCAGCCATGGTCCGTAGTCATCAAAAGTTAGGCAAGGACTGCTCATACTGCGATTACTCACTTGGAGCGCAGTGATCAAGTCGTCCTGTCGCAAGCATCTACACGATTCATGGCGCGAGAGCAGAAGTTAGATGCGGGATGTTGAATGGCGTCAGACTATGGCAGCGATATGAGAGAAGCACGCTGTCGCGCCTGGCGGCAGGACGCGAGCTTCATCAACGCCGGCTGAAGATGGTCTTTGCCTGTATTCGTGCTGCTTGCTCAATTTCACGGCCGGAAAAATGACAGCAAGCCGCTGCAATGGAAGAGTAAGAGTAGAGACGGCGAAGGCGGAAGACACAGGCCGCGCTGAGAGACCGCCCGGTCACCCACTAGTCTCTGTTCTCCCATGCATGAAGATGGACTTTGTTCTCAACCGCGGAAAACCAAGGTGCAGTGCAGTGGGCTCTGTTGGGGAGTAAGGGGCGCGTGCATGGATACGAAAGTTTGAGCGGATTCGACATTTCGGCTGCTAGATGATCTTGATACATATTGATATGTCATGAGATGAGTTGTCACACCTGAGCTGCCTCAGACTTGGCTTCTAACAAATCGGTCTTGGTCTTACTCGCAGAGTACAACCTCCTGATATCCTATCTTCGATCTACGGTTATGGCACCCACCGCACTGCCGAGACGGAACATGAAATGGCAGTTGCAACAGCACAATGTAGCTCGTATCCAATTTTAGCCCTTCGGCTTCGCGATCGTCTGTTCCGCACTAATACACCCCGCCTTCAGAGCCTGAGTTCTCCGCCGCTGATTGACTATTCGTGGGATCGTTCATCTGAGATTCTGTTGTCTTGGGCTCTGTTCTCGTGGATGCTGGGGTCATTGGTTCCGCCGTCTCGGATTCCGTCGTCTCGGATTCCGTCGTCTCGGACCCCGTTGTCTTGACGTCTCTCTCCTGGGGTTCCGCCATGGCGCCTATCCTCTGCGGCGGGCGCTGCCAGTTCAGAACAGGCTTGCCCTTTTTCTTCAATTTGGTTCTAGATTTGAACTGCAGGCTCGGATACTTCGACGAGAACATGTCGCTATCCACAGGCTGGGAAGGTAGCGGGGGCCAGTCCAGGAAGTTCGGCGCCTGCTTGTAGAAGGTAATTTGTCTACCGGCTCGGCGCTTCTCACACCACTCTCTGAGCACCTGGCGGAAGTGAGAGACTGGATGGTCAAGCTTGACATCTGGATGCTGAACCCATTCCTTGTGCTCAATGTCTGTGAGGCACTGTTCCTCATGTCGGACAGACCGCGGATGGTCATCGAGAGTGATGACTTCGTACATGCAGAAGATGGTGCCCTTGATATCATTGCGGGCCTCATGAAACCCAGGAAGCCCAGGCTTCCCTATAGGCGACGAGCAGTTGAAGTCAAACAGCATCAAAGAATCTGTTGCCTCATCTATGAGAAGGTTCCGAGGGGCAACATCTTGGTGGGCGACCCCGAGGTTAAGATTCAACTCGTCCAGGACGTCGATCAATTGGCGAAGCCACTTGAGCTTGAAGACCCGCGTCTTGTTGTCTTCCAAGGTACCTCCTGGAATGTATACGGTCGTGAAACCGACAAATCCCCCCCTTAATTCATCAACGACAATGCTGTCAAAAGGCACGATGTTTGGATGCTTGGGCAAGCGTATCCACAAGCTCATCTCATGCCATGTAATCCAATTATGATGAAAAAGAAAAAAATATTTGAAGATGAGCTTGACTCAAGTTAGATGCCAGATCAAGCGGAAAGGGACATAAGGGGGCATGACGGGGGGAGCCGGCGGCTCGAAAATTTACCTTTTTGGTAGGCTCAGAAGACTTCGGGCGCACGACAACATCAAGGTTCCTGACGATTCTATCAATTTCCTTGAGTTCTGATCTCGTGATGACCTTGACATGCTCTGGACGCTCAATGCTGTCGAGTGGTGGGCAATAAGCACATTGCGTCATATCTTTCTCTGGATCTGTGGATGTTGATATCAGATCACCATCAGGAGAGACGTGAATAGCAACTACGTCTGGCGCAAGATGATCAATATGCTTGCTAAGGTGTGCAAATGCCAGATCTTCTGATTCTTGCTCTTCATCCATAGTAACTGAGACCCAGCGTCGCTGATCCCAGTCGACGACATGCCAGGTACTTGGACCGCCGGGATCGATATCGCCGCACGGGGCGAAGAACCTGTGATTAGGGTCGATCATGACTGGCTGTTTCCAAGTGCAACTCTTCTTGGTCTAGATGAGATGATCTGAGCGTACAGGTCAATCTATTTGCGGCTGAATCCGTGCAAAGGATTGACCGACACCAGCTGTGGCAGGACAGCGCAGAAGAAATGGTTGGAAAGCGGTGGATCGAGCAGTTGACAAAAAGTCGCTCTGCTTCTAGGATGTGTTTCGCCTTTTATCAAGGTCAATTGTTGGTCGGGACAGAAAATGAAAGGAAGCGTTGCTGGAATCCAGTACACTCACGTGATCTTGGTCGGACCGACTCGACTCAAATACTGAGAGCAGATGGAACCAACAGCAAGTTGCACTGAGCGGCAGAAATGTCTGATGATTGGATGACGGAAATTAATGTGCATCCAGGATCGGCGAGAGCGCTTGCAGATCCCGTGAACAGAAATCCTTGGGCCAACGCTTACAGCGTGGGCCTATCTAAGCGCTGTGCCCGAATATATAATGAGCACGATTTCGCCCCTTTGCCAAAGTTCTCTCATTTCATTGAATCATTAAATAAGATTAATAAGAACAACATTATTTTTCTCTAAAAGACTTTGATTCTACTGCGTTTAAGAGTGTGTGAGCTAACCTTGAAGTTCCCTGCTAAGTTGCGATAGACAATAGAAGTAGGCGCGGCCCGTCGTGGCGCTTGGCTAGTGCGGAACGGGCGAGTGATGGGATTGACATCCTTCGCGGGTTCACGTCGTTAGTAACCCTAAACCCTAAACTTCCAAACCCTAACATTACGCAACCGGCTTCTGGGACTCTTGCTCTCAGCGTCGCAGCTCGACGACATTGGCACATCAGAGCAACTTGTATTACATAAAGGAGACTAGATGATGATGACTAGGCTTACAAACTTGAGCAAGGGGCCGAGCTTGGGTGTCCTTCTCTTTGCCCGCATTTCTTGCCTCGCGGGCGGCTGCCAGGTCATTGCCTACTGAATGACTTGATTTGCCCAATACACCAGAGCCAGGAGAAAGGTGGCACTTGCCGCCCCATTGATTTAGTTACCACTCATGCCATTGCTGGTATAAACAAAGCGCAGGAGCGAAGCAAAAAGCGCCCAACTTTAATGATGCAGTCGCAGCCAAGCGATTCTGTCTGCCGACAAGGCCATGGCAGCTAGTGCAGAAAATCTCGACTGGGCAGGCTGTTTAAGCCGTGTGGCGAGACAGTCTAGGACATGGCGAATTGAACGCGTATCGACTGGCTGATGTTGACTTTGACAGGAGGAGACGAGATTGGGTTGGGCGCGCAGCGGAGGAGGTGACTGATCTCGTCTCTGTGTCGGCGTTTGCTGTGAGCCCGTCGGCGCCTATCATGAGGTCAGCTCATAGCGGAACGTGGAAGCACGGGCGGCAACGGGCTCTGGCTTTGCCAAGTCCCACGGAACGGGCCAGGCATGGAAGAGAACAAAGTGTGTAGAAGCGACTGCGCGTTTGATTGGTTCGCGTTAATTGAAAACGTTTGACATCGTCCGCTTCCTCGCTGCTGTAAAATTTTTCAGTTGGTCTCAAAAAGGTACTAAAGACGAGTTGAGTTCATCGGCATAGAATACGTACCATGTCAAATAACACTGTAAAGGGGGACGCGATCGCAGCTTTTTACAAGCTCTGGATTGGCAAAGCCGAGATTATCAAAGGCATTGACCCTTCGTATTATAACAGACTTGCGGTTATGTGACGTTAAATCCCCCTGGTAGCTAAGAAACGAATCTGTATAAAAGTCCTGAAATCTTGATTTGGTGTACATCTGCTCGGATTGCATAGACACATAACCCTTAGGCAATGTTCCATACCTTAACGGTTCCGTTGTGATTTATAGCTGTTAACCAATTGTTATCAGGGGACGTAGTCATCAAATGCGAGCCCTCATCGGAGTTTTCAAAAATCTGTATACACGAGCCGGTGACGAGGTTCCATGTTTCGATTTCACCATTTTCAGAACGAGAAGCAATCCAATCGCCGTTCTGTGACCAAGCCATGGAGAGAAAGCGGCCAGACTCAATTTTGAGCGTCCGCCTGCCCCTTTGAGTGGCCGCGCTCCATATACGGATTCCATGGATTGATATCGATGCGACCTGTTGGCCGTCTGGTGAGATTATCACGTTCTCAACCCACTTGTGAAATCGGTTCGGTATCGAATCGCGTGTGACCCTCGTAATTTTTAGCGTTCTAACCGTTCCGGCACAACTGGCTGCCAGACGTGACCCGTCTGGCGAGAAAAAGAGCTTGAATGCATGGTATGTACTGATTTTCTTTGCGCATTTCGCAGAAGGGATGTTCCAAAGTAATATACCATGAAGGTTTGACGCTACCAGCTGTGAGCCGTCGGGTGAGAATGCCAGGTGATACACTCTACTTGTATCTCCTTTCAATGTCTGTAGGTGCATTCCTGTGGCAAGATCCCATATCTCGACACCGAGACCGCTCTTGTCACTACTTTCGGCCCTTCGCGCTGCTAAGCGCAAACCATCAACAGATACTGCCCAAGGCAACGTCCATGGTCGCCCAACGCGACGCACTCATTATTCGGCGAAAAGGCCACGTTTCCTCCCCAATCCTCAAACGTCTGCATAATATAACGATTCCACCCGTCATGCACCACGGGTCTAATGGCTAGCCATTCAGGTTCGTCCTTTTGGAACAAGGTCCTAATTTCGCTACTGGAGGGGCTGAACACAAGGCCAGATACATAAACCTGTAGCGGAGCGATCTCTAGTGTTTGCTGGAAGTAAATCATGAAATGGCGTGCATCCTCAAGAAACTCTGACAGTGGATGACTTGAGGCTTTCTCTTTCTAAGTGCGAGTCAGTCTTCCTCCCTCTCTTGGAGAAGAAAGATGCGTTAAGTGCAAAGTACAACGTTCTTACCACGATGATCTGAAGCCTTTGCATGACTCTCATGCCTTGAGGAATGGCACCCAGAAGACTGAGGGACTCCAAGCAATAAAGAAACTTGGTTTGACCAAAATTTTGAATAGCGTCAAGGTCCTCGTGACTCATCTGCGTATCATTCGATGCGAGTTCAAAGAAGTGGTCAAACACAAATGTAGCCGAGTATACAATCGGACCAAGTGGATCTGGCTCCGGCCTTGAAATCTCATAGACACGATATCCTGGCTGCTCAAGTCCGTAAATATTGTATCTTAATGTGCGTGTTAATGCTTCGATTGACTTTGAAAAGATGACCCTGTGCTGCTTGGCCGGACTGGATTGCAAGTCTTGCTGTGACTTTTGTACAAGTAAAAAGTCTTTTGCGGATTGATGGACAATACTAATAACTTTTTCGTGTACTTGTGGGAAAGAACTACATAATATAATGATTTCTTCTAAATCTCTTCGCTTACATTTATCCGGAGATGTAAGCAGACTTGGCAACTCGTCCAAGCTGATGGGGCGAAAGACGTTGAGGACAATATTGATGATTTCTCTGCTGCGGGTCGCGTCTCTCGATTTCAGAGCTTGGTCCAACATGCGACGATGGAATGCATCGAGCCCTGGAAAAAACTATCCTAAAATTTCTCTGACATGTCGCGAGCTCACGTCTGACTTGGCGAGAACCTGGCAGACCAAAGCGACCCAGAGAAATGAGGGCTGGATCGGCCCAAAGATGAAGAAAGAAGTTTGAAAGAATTTCCCAGCTAATATAGCTTGTCAACACCTTTTCACCAGTATAATTGAAGTGCGACTGCACATGGCGTATGAGTGATGACTGTCCCTCCAGAACCTGCCAGATGAGACTGCGTAGGACAGATTCTGCACTGCTGAGGTCTTGGTTGGTGGCCTGGCAAAAGAAGTACAGTATTTGACCAGAAGATGTGTCTTTTTGGACTTCATCGAGAATACCGCAAAGAAGCATGGTCTTGCCTTTGCCAGGACCACCTGCTATCCACAGCATCCTGGCGCACGGATCTTCGCGGAATCTCTGGTATTCCTTACTTGCAAGCACCCAGGAGAACGAATCAAACAGAACTTTACCCTTTGTTCTAATTAGGAAGTCCTTATGAAGGCTGGGAATCGTCACATACAGCGCTTTCATGCACTCATCGAACTTGTCGTCTCGGTATTGTCCCTCTTGCTGCTGTCTCAGATCCTGGACAGCCTCTTTGACGCCATGGAGAGTCTCTTCCCGGGATCTGGCTGTCTGGACTATATTGCGTAGATAAGGCTTGATCTGCTCAGAGCTGTACTGTGCGATGTTCTAGTTGAGACGTTTCTCCATCTCTTTGACATTTTTGAGCTGCTCACCCTAATTATTGAAGGAAGCAATATCTCGGAGAATCGCAAGGAAGCGATTGCGCCGGTAAAGACAGATGCTCTTCATCTGGAACAGGATGAACTCTTCGTAGAGCTGAGCTATAAGGCCCTCGAGTTCAGATTGCAATCCAGAAGGGAAATCGGCAGGCTTATCCTTGTGCAGCACTTTTCCTACTAGGTTCTAATACCAAGCTATTCATAGCGAAACATAAGCGATTCCCTCTTGGTTCTTTCGTGCCTCCTCGATCGGCTTTGAAAGAATTTGTTCCTGTTACTGATTAGAGTCTTGCATCCATAGGGAGACGGGTAGCGTCATACCTCTAGGCCGAAGCAAACGCCAACCTAAGCAATAGCAGGCTGAGGGACTTCTTGAATTGCCTTGCTGATCGTTTCCCTGAGAGCGTTGATTATCTATAAGCCTTGACCAACGCCGCGCGTCAAAGACGCTTCTCTTTCAATTCGCTTCAGCTCCGCCTGGACCAGCGCCTTCATATACTGGCTCCTAGTATCGTGCTCCGAGGCAATCTCGATTTGGTTCGTTGCGCCATCTTTTACGTCCAAGCCATCGGATAGAATCTTCTTGTAAGCATCCGCGACTTTGGGATGTTTCTCCTTGACTTAATCGTATGCCTGATTCCAAAGTCGCACCTGCACATCTGATACCGAGATTGAAGGGTTACCGAAGGCGAGACTACCAGGAGATGTCCCGACCTTGATTTCCGGCAATGGGCTCTGTGGATGAGCAGGTGGCCCTCGCCTTGACCGAGTCCTGAGTTTCTTGAAGCATTCGAGTACCATGATGTATGATAAGCAGCAGCGAGTGAGATATCGTGAAAGATGAAAAGACGAGAGACTGCTCAAGAAGGATCGAGGCAGTGCGCGATTCACGGACGTTCAGGCGTGCATTACCCCGCTCGTATGCGCGATCATGTCGTGTAATCACTTGCAGACCTGTCGAGCTTATCTTCAGAAAAACACACAGCGGTCGCTGCTTCTTCACTACACCTCTTTCCTTGTCCCTATTTGCCAGCGCCCATACCCACTTCTGATAGCGTTATAGTAGTAGAAATTATGTCTTTAAGGGAGGGCATTTATAGTAATAGAATTTATTAGGGGCCTTCATACGCGTTTTTAGTGTCCCACAACACGGAATTACTGGGGACCCACTGTAGTAAGACCGGGGCTGCACCGTAGGTCACGTGGAGCCCGGTTTCTGGCCGCTAGGAGCTCGAGGGCCCGCGAACAACAAAGATAGACGCGGCTCCCCGGACCTCCCTCCATCCTGCACCATCGGTCCGTGGTCGCACGCAAAATGGGAGCATGGCATCATGACTGAGAACTCTTGTGCTAATACATCTTTGAGCGAGACGCCTCCTAATAGCAAGAAACGCACAGGTTCAGTTATTAGCTCGGTGCGTGATCTGCAACGACACTGGGAGCGCACGCGACGAAATTGGATCAAGAAGCCTTCGTCTGCCTATATACGAATCAGCGACCGGTTCGATCCGACCCAGCACCTTAATGAGATCGAATTCATCCCTCGCTTCGACTGCTACCCGACCCATCTCCGCGTTCGCATGCCTGGCACAATCCACGAAATCGTATGCGATGGCCTGAAATCAGAGTTCATCACACGGAAGAACTGTTCCAGAGGCGACTTCTCCCAGATCATTCTTGCCGGTTCAGCCGACGTGCCTCTATGCGAGCCAAAGCAGAGTCGCTCCCCGGATATCCAGTTTCTGCATGGCCTCGACCGGAAACCCCGGGCTATTATCGAGGTTGCATACACGCAATCTTCCAAGGCGCTTCGAAATCTCGCCGACGACTATATCGTCGGCACAGACGGTGAAATTAAACGAGTCTTTGGCATTAAGCTCAATCCAGTCGGCAAGCCGTGCACAGTCTTGGAATGGCAGCCTGAAGTAACTCCCTCAGATGATCCCGAATACGACGCAGAAGTTTGCGTCAGACAAGTATCCTGCCGGGAGTTTCGCGCTGCGGACGGATCATCCGTTAATGCCGACGAGTGCATCTTAATCCGTTTGCGCGATTTTGATAGTGCCGCCAAGGAAAGCACCACCCCGATCCCGTTTCGTAGTCTTTTTGCCATTCTACGACGGGCAGAGCAGATTCAAAACGCACGGAAAGAGAACGAGGCACATTATTAACATCGGCCAGCCAAGCGCATTAAACGTGTGTACCGCACGCCAAGTCCTATTGACGAGCTGGATGCGCAAGATGAGGCTGCGTTTGTGGCAGTGGAAAAGAGAGACGAGGAGTCAGGCGCGAGGAATGATGCAGATTACGAGCCTGGATCAGACCCGACTAGTCAAGAAGCTAGGACGTAGTGCGGGCTAAAAGCACCTTAACTACCACACTATAGGAGGCAAATAAGCTCTATAAATACTTGATTATATACATACTATCTATTAAGAATCTCATAGACTCTCCTTCTGGACCTAAGCCTACATGTTACGGACTAACAATGCAGGGCCCGTTATGGGGCTTAGTGTAACGAGGCGTCTAGTACTAGGGGTATCAGAGCGTATCGAAGGATTCTGTCTTGGCGAGTAAGTAGGCAATGACCTTCTAGCTGCAACTTGAGTTGGTCGAATGTCTTCACCCAGTACCCGACAAAAAAGGGTCCCATCCTGGTGGCAAATGGAAGGTGATGTTGCTTGATATCTCCGGTCACTTTTGGATCATTATCTTATCCAATAACACGCTTCATATTGGAGATGAATTTGCTAGACTATGGTCGAGTTGTCATAGAGTATCTTCCTACTATCACTGAGCTATCGTAAGTTGTAACCGAAGATGAAATAAATCGGTGACACCCGGAATGAACGTTTGGCGTGATTTGTCTCACTCGCGTACGCTGCACAGCCCGAAACGATAGCCCAACTTCTCTGCAGAGTTCCATCAACGGACCGATTGAATGTTTGCTGAGATTTTTTTTGAACAAATGTTTTCGGACATTGGGAACTTCCCATCTGTACAGATCGTCCTCTTTTGGCAATAGGCGAACTTGCTCCGGCTGAATGTCGAGCTTTCATGCCTCGACTTACTTACCGTCAGGACACAGGGCGTGCAGAGTAATGGAACAACCCACCAATGTGCTGACAGAGCAGCTGGCGACATTTCTGTCTCTAATTCGCTCGCTCAAGATTGCTTTGCCGAGTCATGTATACGGAGCTGTGAGAAATGAGTGTGAATGAGATCTAGGCGCAAGACGGAGCAGGGGGACTCATGAAGAGGGGGACAAGCGTAGCGGGTGTGGAATTGGCCCTTGCAGGATACAATGTACCAGCTTCTAGGGACCAACGACATCTTTGTTAGCCTACAGGGTCCTGTAACGTAGGTTCTTGCGACCAGTGATGCACTTGCAGAAACCCGTTTCTGGAAACAGAATCCAATCAGCCAGTATAGATAGTGGACTGATCAGAATCAAACTTGGCCAAGTCTCTCGATATGCGGCGCCTGATGGTTATGAACTTCTCACTGAGGTCTAGCATGTCCAGTCTCAGCGAAAAGCCACACAGACACCGACGATTTACCAATTTCACAGCCATCTTGAGTCTTTACACTTCAACCCAAAGTACTCGCCTGGCCATGTTCAGGAGCATAATCCTCGGGGAAGACCTCAAAGGCCACCAACCTCAGCGCGCAGCACATCTTCAAGCTGTCCAGAAAACCATCAAATGTCTCCAATTCATCCTCAGAGACTTCACCCGAGGGGCGCGTCTTCACCCGCGAGATCAGAAGTTCATCGACAATCTCAAGGGACCGAGATATGACCATTGGCGGGGCTCACTGATGGAGGCCGTCGCACGCGTGTCGAATGAATAGACAGTCCAGGCGTATAAGAGTCCTAAGTAGTAGCAGTCTAGTTTCACTTAATGCACATACGATCTCTCATCTTTATGCTCGTCGCGTTGCCTCCTCTCAATATTGTAATGACGTAGTGATTTCCATCCAGAATTTTCGTGTGTCCAAATATCATGCAATAGGCATTGAACACTACAGTGATGTACAAGCTGTTACTGATCTTAGCCAAGGTATGTTAGGTACTTGGACCTTGGATTACTCTGTATTCCAGGTGCGGTTATTTGCTCAGGAACTCGGTACCAGGGGTATTTACAGCGGTCACTTGCTTGAGGAAAGCTGCACACTTCGCACAAGAACAACTGCTGGTCCAGGGATGGATGCAGAGGCATGCACCTGATTCCTGGGACTGGCTGCAGGCGCACCCACTAATCCCAGGATCAGAACTGCGGTATGCAGGCTACAGACCGAAACCTGGGACCTGTTTACCGGGTGGCTACGAAATCAGAGGATCTGTGTACAGGGCCAACCACCAATCCTAGGATGTACGGAAAGGCGTTGCAAATGATCCTAGGATGTGCTTACAGGACGGAGCTACTAATCCTAGGACAGGATACAGGGCACACTTCAGAATCCTGGGATCGGTTTACAGCGTCACCACCAAATCCTGGGATCTGTTCCCAAGGGTAGCCCCTCAGCCCAGGACAGTACGCAGGGCACACACCAGAATCCTAGGACCTACATGGCTCGTCTTCCAGGCAACACGCTCATAGAGATCGTACTACTTAATTCAAATCACTATTTATCCACATCTAATTTGACACACGTCGTGGCCACAACATTCTGTTCATTCGTCTGAATCACTCTTGATGACCCCGACTCGGCGGGATCGCTTGATGGGGATGAAGGTCGCCTGGCTTGGCGAGTCCTCGTCGCGGCCCCTTTCAAGGCTATTTCCGCCACTGTTGGCCCGCTTGACTTACCCGGTTGCAGGTGAGGTCTTCCTCTCTAAGCGCATTCGTCGCCGTCTACCCCAAGCTCTGTTCTCATGACATCTTCGACTTCTTTCCTCTCCATATCAACGACCCTACCTTCCTCGCCGACCGTTGCCGCAGCTACTACTCCGGCTATGAATGTCACCGCAAAACCAAATCCATGAGGCTATTCCGGGTGTGTGGATCGGTCTTATCATCGGTCTGGAGATCCCGCTCATGGCTTGCAACAGGAAACGATTAAAGGGCTACTTAGATGCCTTGGGTAAGTCGAACCTGACCATGTCAGTTTTTTTCTCCACCAACGCGCCGCCGTACCACCTCAAGAACGCATCATAGATACATGGATGGATGGATGGATGGATGGACTGGAGGGTAGCCTGAAACGAACTAATGCAAGCAACTAATGTAGCACGCACCGTCCGACTGTTATCTGTAAACGTCTTCCTAATAACAGACACTAACACGCTGTAGCCTGTGAGTTGAGATCCTGTACTCACTCACCCTACTCACCTTGCTCGCGCTCCTCATGCCACCTTAAAGCGGCGGGTCATCTGGCCGCACCTGAGCAACATAGCGGCAGAAGGCAATAATATAAATTTTACCCTTAGGTTTGGTTGCACCATCTCTGGCTACTATTGCAGAGCATTTGGTCTGTATTCAAATAAACGTCTTTTGTGAGCTTTAGTGCAATAGAACATTGTTTGCACATTTCATGCATTAGCTTGATTCTTTTATAGAAGGATTCTGGCTCCGGCCTGCTAGGCGTCGTGACGAGCACAGTCCTCTTTCTGGCATGTTCTGCCCATACACGGTAAATTTCGCTCCGCGCTTTCTTCCATTCTGTCTCAGTATTGTGAGGTGTCTCACAAAACTCCTTCTCCGTGACACAGCACTTTTGCAGCGTATCTTTGTATCTTTTTTATCACAAACAAGAAGCTGAAACACACAGACGAGATACTGCGCATACTCAAGGAGCCATACGTCAGCAGACAAGAAGACGACGAGAAAATTGCAATCGCTAGTAGAACATACACGACTCCGCAACAGCAAATTTTATTCCAGGACTTCGTTAGACAACGCGAAGATGCGAAGCACAAAGCAATGAAAAAGAAGTACGAAGAGGAGGCATAAGTTCTGATGAGCGAGGCTCTCAAAATACGACCAAGCGACCTTTCCTCTTGCTCTCCAAGTGTTCGTCTTGGCTTGATTGAGTCAACCATCTGTTCCTGGTGCCTAACTACTGTTTCCCTTACAGTAAGACTCTCCATCAGCGATGGTGTCGCCGGCATCAGTTTCCATTGCCGTATACCTAAGACGCACTGTACTCTGCTCGTTTGTGTCAATAAAATGAAGGCTGGCCGGCCTGTCCAGGCGTGGCCAACACGCGTCATCCTCACACATGGTTCCTTCCCCGTAAAGACAACCCAACAAATAAGATAGTTCCTTCGCTGTAGCGCCAACCCAACAAACAGAATAATTTCTTCTCCGTAGAGCCAACCCAACAAACAGGATGCGCAGCAAATGCTCGAGTATAAAAGCCGACCTTTGCCGCCACCACTCAATCAATATTTCTCCGTTTCCACACATGCCTGTGACGGAACACATATTTTCCCCCAATGATCCTTACTTGAACCCTTATATTCTCTCGGAGTCTTCTTGTCATCGCGGCAGACCCCTAACCCTAACCCTAAGTTTCAAGAGTCACCTCAAATCATTCCTCGGGGGGGAACCCTAGTTGTTCACATAAACTAGATCCCCTGCCCTAGGGATACACGATATCAGTCCATATCTTTTTTGCTTTATTCCACGAAGGAGCCTGATAGGGCTCAGGGTTCAGGATTATCGCTTTATCCTAATGCGGCGAGTTAAGATTCGCTGAAGGTCTGCTTAAGCGTGCTCGAGGGGCCCGGAGCTCCAGATCGGAGTGTTCGAGCCTTGTCTTTGCTCTGGTCGTCGTGCGGAGGTGGCTTCACGGAATCTTGCCCGCTTTCGGCCGCATATGGTCCTGACCTCGTAGTGCGAGCGCAGGTGACGTTTTCCGTGTGTTGTTATCCTGACCTAGCTATGTGTTATTTGTCTCGGGGTTGTGTTTCTCGTCTTGAGTGTGTCATTGTTGTGTATCATCTTTGAATGTGTCCGTCTTTAAGTTGTCATGGGATCTAGTGCACTAATTCAGGCACCTGTACGGATTAAAAATCAAGGATGCATCGATTGAGCAAAGTACACCCGTGTCTCTGCCACTCCTTCCATAAGTTAGCCGACGTTGCGTCTCTGCGCACGAGGCTGCCTTCCTCCTGTATGCCCGACGCGATAGAGCCTGCCTATTTTGCCCTAAAAGCTTTCTGACACTTTGGGTTTCTCCCATACTTTGTAGAGCACGAACATAGCAGAATGTAGACCAATGTGTCACAGAGCAGCCAGGACCGCTGCAGGAGGAGCTGAATAAAACCCTCCAGAGGACGGTCAGATGGACAACAGATCACTATGAGTACCACGGGACTGCCATGTGTAAAGAAATAAAAGAAGGTGTGTCACCGAGCGGAGATGGCTTGTGAATTTTCTCTGCCCAATTCCCTCCAGTGTCGAGGCTTATGCAGCCACCCGTTGTGGCCGCACAGGTCGGACGGCTGATACTGAGATCTGTCATTGGATGTCATCGACAAAGGCAATCATTGATGAGAGGGCTGCCTCCTCAGAACGCGGCGTCACGTCACGCCGGCCAGTTGCACCCAGGACTTAGATGTTGAGGCAAAGGGACCAAGTCTTTCAATCTCGCGGGGAAGGTGCATAATGATATGTTCGAGTCCGTCTGCGTATCAAACTACTTCATATATCTTTGCACTTGGCTCGGGAATCCAGGAATTGCTTCTCCAAAGAAGTAACCATGGCCTATTCAGGTTTTACCTCCTGCCTTGCATCGTTATTTACGATGATCAGGGCAGTCGGCTCCCAGGCTGGTGGCACTACAGGGTCTAAAGAAGGGGTCAGGCGATGAACACCTTAAGGAAGCGCGACCCAGACGCAACACGAGGAGCAAAATACACAATGGAGGATAAGCGCCGAGGTACGAGGTGCAATGGCGTCGAGGTTGCCTCCTTGGATTCGACGTCACTTGCGCGCTTGCTGTTGCAATACATTGAACGAACAAACGAAGGTCTCACCTTTCTTCATTCAACCAAAAAGGGTGCAGAGTGCGAGTTGACAGCAGAAACGCTGCCAACGTGGTCATGCATGAAAAATGTGCGGCTTCTCTGACGCCGCCCGAGCCACGAGAATGTAGAGTTCTCGGGCAGCTCTTATGAAACCGTAAGTGATCCTTCTTTGCACCGCGAAATCGCAGCCATCACCCACGGCCCCGAGACACAATGAGACAGAATGTCGCACTGAACACAGGCTAGAAGGATGGGCTGCACTGTCTAGAGGGTGCATTGATGGAAGGAAAGGAAAAGCAGGAACCCCAAAGCGATCTTTATTGTGGGAGGGCTCTGTGTGAGCATCACGTGATCCGTGTTCCGGTCACAGAGAAAAGTCCTTTGCCGGAGCTTTGCCGCGCAATAAGGGGGGGGAGCCCCGCCAGTGACCAGACTTTGGCTTTAATAAGATGGAGAGAGATAAACAGAGTATTATTAGGAGGAGCACAGCTTGAGGTCATAAACTTCATGTCGGCCATTGACGCCATGATGATGCAGGGTGACACCTGAAATTTCGGCTCCCAAAAGGCGGCACTCAGAGACGCCCGTACATGTGCAACTCATTCTTGTTTTTGTGCGGGCGCAATTCCTCTTTCTCCTCATCGTGGTCATTGTGTCAAATCGGACCCCGGTCTCAGTCCTTCGCTATTGAGTCGTGCAGAGAGCTTTCTAGGACCCAAGGCGCAACACCATGGCATCGGCAATCTTCTTTCTAGATCTCAAGGGCAAGGTGTGTACGTGTGCGCATGCGTATCTCGTGTGTCTGAGCCTGCATGATGCCATTTCTGACGCAGCAAGCTACTCTCTAGACGCTTCTTGCCCGCAACTACAGAGGCGACATACCCATGTCGGCCGTGGAGAAGTTCCCGATACTGCTATCCGAGGCTGAAGAGGAATCGTCGGCCGTGCCGCCCTGCTTCTCGCACGAAGGCATCAACGTATGTTTGTCCCTCTGACACGTGGAGGAGCTCGCGGCTGTTCCCCCCCCCCCCCCCCTTCAATCGGCACCAGAGATGGAGGAGCAAGGGCAAAGAGGGAAGAAGCTGACGGCTGGCAGTATCTCTATATCCGCCACAACAACCTGTACCTCCTCGCTTTGACGAAGCGCAATACCAACGCTGCCGAGATCCTTTTGTTTCTACACAAAATCGTCGAGGTCTTCACGGAATACTTCAAAGCGCTCGAGGAAGAATCCATCCGGGACAACTTCGTCATCATCTACGAACTGCTCGACGAGATGATGGACTTTGGGTATCCGCAGACGACCGAGTCCAAGATTCTACAAGAGTACATCACGCAGGAGTCACACAAGCTCGAGATCCAAGCACGGCCGCCCATAGCCGTGACCAACTCCGTGTCGTGGCGGTCCGAAGGCATCCGGTACCGCAAGAACGAAGTATTTCTGGATGTCGTCGAGAGCCTCAACCTGCTTGTCAGCTCTGATGGCAATGTGCTGCGGAGCGAGATCCTGGGCGCCATCAAGATGAAGTGCTACTTGAGCGGCATGCCCGAGCTGCGGCTGGGCCTCAACGACAAGGTCATGTTTGAAACGACAGGGCGCACCACGCGCGGCAAGGCCATCGAGATGGAAGACGTCAAGTTTCACCAGTGCGTGCGACTATCGCGCTTCGAAAACGACCGCACCATCAGCTTCATCCCCCCGGATGGCGAGTTCGAGCTCATGTCGTACCGGCTCAACACACAAGTCAAGCCCCTCATCTGGGTCGAGTGCGTCGTCGAGTCCCACTCGGGTTCTCGTATCGAGTATATGCTCAAAGCCCGGGCCCAGTTCAAGCGTCGCAGCACCGCCAACAACGTCGAGGTCATCATTCCCGTCCCCGACGACGCCGACTCGCCACGCTTTCGCACCAACATCGGCTCGGTCCATTACGCGCCAGAGCAGAGTGCCATCGTCTGGAAGATCAAGCAATTCGGCGGCCAGAAGGAGTTTCTGATGCGCGCCGAGCTTGGTCTGCCCAGCGTGCGTGGCGATGACGAACACGGCGGTGGCATGACGGGCGGCTTTGGCGGTAGCATGGGAGGCGTAGGCAGCATGGGGAAGGGTGCCAAGAGGCCAATACAGGTCAAATTCGAGATTCCCTATTTCACCACGAGCGGTATCCAAGTGCGCTATCTGAAGATCACTGAGCCCAAGGTCCGTCTCAATTCCTTCCCCCTTGACTCTCCGCAATTGTTTGTCATAAAGAACATTGTTAGCTAACAAACATCATGTATAGCTGCAATATCCTTCCTTACCATGGGTTCGGTACATCACTCAGTCAGGCGACATTGCCGTTCGATTACCGGATGCCGTCTGACGGGAGAAAGGCGGCAACGAGCCAGGCACAAATCATACAAGGCTATGGATCAGGCCACGGAGTATCACATTGTCAATACAGTCGTCGGTACAGTCGTGTAGAATATTTCGCCATGATCGTCATTGGTGCAAGTTCACAAGATTAGATGAGGCGAAAGTCAAGACACATTTCTGATGGACATGACGGTGGCTCTCATCGACCCAAGTCAAAGCTGAATAATTGAAAGGAAAAATAATCAGAAAACAAAAACAATTGCAAGCCACTCGTGTTTCGGGCCACTTTCGTGAACATGCTCACTCATATAACGTGAACGGACAACGAAGCATCACACACCTTGCCGCGACATTCTGCTTCTCAAGCCCTCTTTTGTCCCGGGTCTAGCCCGGCGCCAGTACGGACGTTTCACCAGTATTTTGTCACCCACGCACGAGGATAGACCTCCACTCCAGTAGAGAAATGGTCTCCTCCGTCGACCCCTGATAATTCTCGTCATCAAGACAAATATGCGTCAGAAAGCCCCGCGGGCTCTCCTGGGTAGATGCGGGATCTTGGCAAGTAAAGTCAGCCTGTACTGCCAGGCAAATCGAAACACGACAGGTCGTTCAATGGGGTCGATCTACTCACATATGCCGGGATGGGTGCCGCGCCAGTGCCAGTCCCTCCACAGGCCGCCGTTCTCCTCTGACCGGCCCAAGAAGACTTGATCAATAGTCCTCCCGGCTCGTAGGGCATGATAATTCGGGTTCGCGGCGTGAAACGCCATGAGACCCAACACCACCGCCAATTCGCCGCCCAGGCCTCGCGAGACGACTGTCCCGTACGGGTTCTTGTACGAGGCCGGGACGAGGCTCGGGATCCAGCTCGCCTCGCGCCCGGCCGCGAACTTTGTCGGGGGCGCATGGCTCTGAAAATCATCCGAGTACGTGATTCGGGATACGGCGTCGTCGCGCTCAAAGTGCAACGCGTGCAGAGGGTTCATGTTGATGCTGTAATCATCGCGGGCATACACAATAGGCAAGAGGGGGTTGCAGGCGAAGACGCTGGCGGATTTGTAATCCGGCATAAAGACGAAGCCGTCTGACGTACTTCTGCAGATGCCGCCGCGGCCGGTCTGTTCGTCGCGCACCCAGGAGTACTTGACGCCTGGACGGGATGCAGGTGTTATGCGGCCGTTGGAGAAGCGCATGACGGTGCTGCTAGTCTCGTCGACGTATTCTTCGCGGCTTTGAGGGGGCAGGACGTTCTGCCACTCGTCTCGGGGTATGATATTCTGGTAATTGAGCTTGTATTCGCTGACGACAAAGAGGAAGCTGGGGCCTGGTGCCACTTCCACTTTCTTGGTGGTCCGGCCTTTCTCGAGCTGCTTGCCGTGAGATGACTTGCCCGGCTTGGGTCTGCCATGTCGATCCAACTTAGCCGACATGTTTTAGTGGAGAGAGACGACTGATATGATCAATCAGACTGTGCAACAGGTGTTTCAGTTGAGGACTGCGGACAAACGAACGATGACAAAGACGATCAGGAGATTGAAAGAGGAAAAGGGCGCTGCGGTTTTGGCCCCCGTGGTTGGTGTATTGCACCGTTCGCCCGATACGAGGAATGTGTTGCGACGTTTGAGCAGGCTTACTCCTCGAGATTCTTCGGGAGCTTAGGATGTGAATTTATACAATTTAGTAGTTTTTTTTTGGCAAGGTGCACTGACTGACTGGAACATAATTTTACACCATGATATGTCGTCACTTCCTTCTAGTTCTCCCATGTTGTGCATCCTCAACCTCGGTGGAAAAAGGCCACCGTGCCGTGCCCCCCGTGGACCGGTGAGTGTAAGACGCGAGAAGATAGACACAAGGCACGAGATATCTGACGAGGCTTGCTTAATGACGGCACAGAAACCTTGCCGTGTCATCCATGGCAGACGCACCATGTCCTTAGCTGCCACCAACAGGGAGGCTGAGAAACGAAAGCTAGGCGCGATATGAACGGCCTGGTCTACAGCACCAAGCGAGTACCGTTGTATCATCAACATGATGGGTGAGGCCGAGCGCATGGATGTGCGAGAGTCTTGCCGGTACCGATACATTGTTTTGTCACTCTTGCCCAAGCCCGCATGCTGAGATGAGCAAATCAGCCCAACCGTTCAGACCTTGGCGCAGTTGAGGGTGACAGGGACTCGGCTCAATGGGAACAGGCATTTGTTCAGATACGCACTCGGACGAGATGCGGGTGGTGACGAAGGCCCGATAGCGGGCAGCCCGAGTCTTGGGATGCCGCCCCCTCTCCCCACGCCCAGAATGGCCCTCCACGAACGCATGGATCTTTGGGTACGGCCCTTTCCCTGTGAATATTCCGCCCCGAAATTTTGCATCGTAGAACAGACTTTGCAGGGACCTTGTCGAGAATTTCTCGACTTTGCCTGCTTCAAGATTTTGCCCATTATCAAAAACCACCAGATCTGAACCAACGGCGTACGTGATAATGGGACGCGCCGAAATGAGATTGAGGCTCAATCGACGACGAGATGGCCTACCACCCCTGAGCTTTCCCCTTCACCGCCGTCAGCATTTGGCTGGCGCGACAATGTCGGTGTAGCTCATGCATGAACGCGTTCTCATGAGACGCACTGGTGATCGGGATCATCAGTCTTAATCTGGGATCCCGTGGAGTCGACTGCATGCAAATGCGCGAGTGATTTGGGCCGCAGGGAGGGTGAGCGATATGTCTGCTCTCTTCCAGGATCCTTCGCGTTAAGTGAGTCTGGGAACGAGAGCCTTGTGTGCATATCCCTGAACGCCCGTGTACGCCTTCCCCGCCCATGAGGACAGAATAGGATATCGCCGGGAAAACCAGATAAACGTGGCCCACTGTGCCGTTCACATGGTGATCCCTGAGAGCCAATTCGTTTCTCCGTCCACTCTGCCCTCCCTACTTTCGGGCGTTGTTGCCTTTCGGAGCGTGGCCGATAATCGTCGGGCGACGGGAACGGATACTTGGATTCGCCCACGCCACCTCGTCGCGCCGTTCCGTCGCGCGCAAGTGCCATCTGGCCCCTGGACATTGGTGGCAAGGTACAGCATCATCGTGCCGTCATGGCTCAGCCGTGGCCAGCAAAGAGGTGCTGCCGCGCGACCCTACCTTACCGTGTGGTAGCAATTGGCTCGATTCTGTCCTTCGAAAACCAGTGCCCTCATACCCCGCTCAGATATGCTTTTTTCACGTCGCCGTGGACATCAGGAGCCTCCGAGAAAGCAACGTCGCCGACGAGCTAGTCCGTCCGATCTTTGACGCACTGACAGCGGGAGCCATCTCTAGCCTTGATCCTTGCCACTTGTCACCAACGTCATGTTGCCGTTGCGCTATTTGCAGAAATATGATCCGAATGGTCGAGGTCTCATCCGATATGCTGATCCATCCCGATGCTGCGTTAGCGATTTCGTTGCGGGGCCCCGGATTGTAGCCGCTGGGCTTATATATGAATCAGTCATCGATTGTCGCCACGGGATGGGATCTGTTTGCGACTCCCGTCGCCTTGTGCAGTAAGCGTCCCTGCGGTCGCAACATGACTTCTACATCTTATGGATAATGGTCCCAACATAAAGTCGACGCTTGGATGGACCGTCTCTTGATAGTGTCCTGCGAGAGTACCGAAAATTTGGCACAGTGCGGAGCACATTTGAGAGAACTTCGGTGCTCGTTGCAGCGCAGCCGTGACGACTCTTCTTGCCATGAAAAGAATACCCTTGGGCCATTTGGCATCGTCGTCTCTAGTGGCGAGCAGCTGGTGATTCCGCCCAAGCTGGATAGTCTGGAACGTGGTGGCGCGACCGTCATCTGCGCTTGTATGCATGGCTCGTCCCTATGCATCACGGAACCGTCCCATCCGTGATTCGCGCTGGGTAAATGGTGGAGATTGCCCTGATTGCATCAATTCGCTCTTGCTGGTTGTGTGCGTCGGCTCAATGCTGATCTCGGCCTACCCGTTTGGTTTTTTTGACCGTCGGAGAAACCGAGTCTTCCTGCGCAGCTGTCCCCGAAAGAAGGTCAAGTGCTTCCTGGATGAGCCTCTTTTCCCCTAACCTGACTGTCACCGCCATCTTTTGGCGGTGTGAAAGCTGACCTTGCTTGACAAGTTGTTCGTCTTGGTGTGCTGTAGTCGCATAGAGACACGCAATAGACTGAAGAGTCTTCGCGGTAATGCGTTGAATAATGTCGCTTCTCTTCCTCTTGTCCATAATCTCTACATTGTCCTCCTTCTGTAGAATCTTGAGGACAGTTTTGAGTTGCTCTTTTAGATCAGAAGGTACGTCCCGTATCGTGGCATTCCCCGTAAGCGTACCCTCCGAGTTGGGTCCGTCTGATTCTCTCTCCAACACGAAACAATCCTCAAAGTCTTCTGCTCCAAAATCTTCCATCTGCATCGAGTCAGCGGGGATATCTTACTTGCTCGGGGGCTTCTCAGCTACGTACCGCCCTCGTGACTGCTTCATGTGTAACACTCAAATCAGAGATAAGGGAGTCTTGAAGCACATTCCAAGGCACTTCTACTACATCGTATCTCGAATGCCTGTCTGTGACGTAACCATACCGCCGGAGCAGCTCGGAGTTCGGTAAGGGTCCATAATAGTTGAGAATCTCTTCACCTGCCCCGATGTCGCGTAACGTTGTGACCGCAAGAGCCTCGTCGCAATGGTTGACATGCACCTACACCAGTGCCCGGAGAGCCAAGGTCAGAACGATCTTCGCAAAATGGGCGGAGCAAGATCTATCGTTTCTCACGTTGAACTCGGCATCGGCGTTAAGGATGTCAGCCATGGCCACCATACCCATCGTTGACTTGCCTTCCCGATCTTCCAGCCAGCCATCTTGCTCTGTGTCTTCTTCTGCTCCGTCGCCCTCCAGATCAAACGCGTAGGCCATAATGGTACTTCCCATTCTGTGCGCCAACGCCAACAAATCACCATCCGAATATTGATCGCTTGACTCAAAAACGTTGGGAAATTTGCGGATAGCTGGCAGCAAGTGGTTGCGAAACATTTCATCCGCACTCTGCTTGCCAATTTTGTGCACTAGAGCGCTCGCCTGAAGCCATGTCAATTCTTCATTGGTCCAGAACATGGGCGTCTCAAAAGCTCTTGGCAATATGTCCAGGTACGGCTTCCACGTGGACTGCTCTCCAAGGAAAAACTCGTACATCATCACCATGATCAAGCCACTCCAGGAATCGAGACACTGCTCGTGATCCTCATCGCCGTGACTGTCAAAGAGATATGGCAACTTTTGACTCAATTCCGATGTCTCAACGCTCAAGATGGCATGCCTAGGGACTGTGAAAATGGTTGTCTCAGCCGGAATATCTCGATTGGCGACTAGGCGGGTGACAAGTCAGATTTTTCCATGGCAAACATATCCGCACATACGTTGTACGTTGGGTCTGATCACGCACTAATTCCCCGGCCAGCACCACGGTATCGAAGATCAGCTATCTCAACAGCATCGGAGAATGTGGCTCCTGGGAGGCTCCTGAACCAGTCCAAGAAAACGGTAGTATTCCGCTCAAAGCAGTCAGGATGCGCTGTATCAAGTACTGTCTGCATCATGCGGCGAGATGCAGGGTCCTCAGCAAATAGTGTTAGTCTTTAAAGTGTGTGACGTGTGCTTCGTCGGATCTTGAATGGTAGCCTTTGATGGCTGTTGATGGCAGAAAAAAAGTGTGCGTTGAGGCGATGGCTCCGCCCAAAACTCTCAAATTTGGGCAGGTGGGGAGGGGAGAACCTTCTGGGCCGCAACTTTTGACGATTGCTGGTAAAGGACCTCCGGACGAATTAGACAACATGTCTGACAAAATACCTGCAAATTGAGACAAAAATTGCGAATCAGGTGCTTGGAGACTGTGATACGTCTATGGCGTCAATCCCGAGATATGTTGTTCGTCGGGTGCACCTTCGAGTTGATGGAGCTGACTTAATCGTCCGGGTAGGGGGTACATGCAGTAGGGCAATTGCCAGGCATCGGATCAGTGCTCGAAGCGATTCCGGCCTCCCCTCCCACAGGAGAAAGGACTAAACGTCGTGATTCACGTCATCTTGTCCATGTTTTCATGCGAAAGACGCGAATGTCTTTCGGCAACACGATATGAGTTGACGTTGGCGGAAACAACGTTTTTTGATATCACTGCGGACAGAGTACAACCTCCGGTCCAAGACGGGTTCGAATAGTATAAGAAGTCAGTCCAATGCAGCAGCTTCGTCCTTGCTCTGGTCCTTGGGAGCAGTTTTGTCCCCATTCTTCTGCTCCCTTTTCTTCGGTCTGAGCCATTCTTCCATGCCCTCGGGCCAATATACTCTCCTCTCTTCACCACCCATGCCAATTTCCTCTGCAGACAGAACCCGCGAGAGGATCTCATTGCCATCTGCTTGGGTCGCCTCATCTACTTCCATTTTGGCTTTAGTAGACTTGGCGGCCTTCTTCCTCGCCGGCTTTTTTATTTCATCGTCTCGTTCGTAAGGCACAATGTTATTGAATAAATCCCAACCAGGCAATTTAAAATGACGCATGAGATCAAAGACGGCTTGTTCCTTGTCCTTGGCCTCGATCATGAGGTCCATGTCTATCGCGCAGGGTGGCATAGTTTTCACCCGAGGTGAATGCTTTCGTCGGTCCCGTGGCGTGATGGCCGGTGGACACGGCTCGCTGTAGTGCATCTTCTGCGTGATTCCCTTTCGTGTCCAGGTTGACTTGATGCGTTCATAGAGTGGTATGATGTCGAGCGTCCCCTCACGAATGCTTGGGTCAAAGACAATATTGTGGTGGTGAAAGTCTAAAACAAGGGGTATGTTCAACTCCTCGCAGATGGGAAGAAGATCGTGAACACTCCATGAGACGTCGTCATTCTCCAAGACTAGTCTCTTCCGGACTCCGACAGAAAGTCTGGAGTAGTTTGCTCGGAAGCGGTCTAAAGTCGCTGCCTTGTCGCCGAAAGTGCCTCCCATGTGCAGGATCATGACGGCATCGCGGTCAAGCTGTTTCGAAAGCTTCAAAAGACTGAGCATCTCGTTGTGATACTCCAAGTCTCGGATAGAGGCAGACACAACCTCCTTCCTGGGACTTCCTATTTGCGTGAATTGGCCGGGGTGAGTGGTTAGCCGATGTCCCAGCTCAGAAGCAACTCTGCCGGCATCAGCGAGGATCTCGGCTGCGAATGACAGGCCATAGCCGTATTCGGCATGGCTGGCAAACGGAAACATCTCGCTGCTCAGCCTCATGAACTTTATACCATATTTATGATTCCAGCGAATCATTTTGACAATATCTTTGGCATTGTTTGCACCGATCTCCTGGACGTATCGAAGTCCTCTCTCCACACTGGGTTCTTTGGTATTGTCGGGTCGGTTCTTGGTAGGATGCTCTGGCTGCGTCGGGTCTTGCAAAGGATATCTGTGCTCGAGTATGGAACTAATGCGACATGTTCTAGACGAAAACACGGGAGGGTTCGCGTTTCGAAGATACGTATTCAAGCAGGCCTGTCGATTCGTCAGGATGCACTGTCAAATGAATATTTTCCTTGGGTAGTCTAGTCAAACAAGCGGCATCATCTTACATAGCCCAGTCGTCCTATCCACGGCAGCGGCAATTTGTCACTATTCACAGGTGGCGGGCGTCTCGAACCACGGTCACCTACCTCGTCTTCCAAGGCGGCAGACTCTTCAATGGGCATCTGCGGCTCCGTCTTTACCTTTTTTTCATCTGTTCGTGCTTTGGTGTTCTGCTTGGCTGAGCGTTTGGTCGGCGCAGGCGACGTCGACTCGGCGCCATTGACGTTTCCAGTAGCCGCAATGTTGCGCAGGTTAGAAGCCTCAATAGCCAGACGTTGCCTTTTCGCATCGTCGAGGAGCTTCTGCTCCATTTCAGCCAAGGTGTGCACTGCTCTGTCGACGGCCTCTTTGGACGACAACACATCAGTCTGGCGGCCGGCATCATGAAGGGCCTTTAAATCGATTCCGCCGTCTCCCTTGGCTCGCCTACCACTCCTTCTTCTGGGTACCTCAACATGAGGGGCGGACTGGGACTGCGCCTCACTGCGCTTCCGTTTGGGCGGCATGTTGGTGAAGCAGGCGGACGAGAGTCGAGGAAAGCGCTGACTGAGCTTGGTCACGCAGGAGGTGACGGCGACTGAACGGACAAGCAGAGGCCGCATTCACGTGAGGTCTCGGCGATAGGAAAGGGAGATGATCGCATCGTCGTGGTACGACAATGCCTGAAAGTGGAACAGTCCAATTGAAGCTGATTGAGAGACGATCGGCAAGCACGGAAACTTAACTTCGAATGGGCAGATCGCGATGAAGGAAAAGGAAGGAAGCAGCCGTCATTTTCTGGCCCGAGCTTGGAGACAGCTCTCGGGGAGATCAATTACATCACCCGCCCTTGCCGGTGCCAGGTTCGACGGAACACAAAGCGCGTCATGTTCCTTGCTGCGACCCTGGAAGACGGGACAATGAGCCCGCTGACTCGTCGCGTTGAGACCTTTCCGGAAATTGGCTGGCTCGATCTCGCCGAAAGTCTCGCATTCCGCAGCAGTCGTTCATGTGATGAAGTCATCAGTCTTCTGCCCATCGACGATCACCCGAGCGGGCTCCAAGGTAAGGCCATTGGTTAGGGATTAATAATGGGCACCAATGGCAGGTGCTACCCTAACCCATAGTGGATTGTCAAGGCTACATGTAAACAGGAAGCTTGGGCGCCTACAGGGGGCTGACTTTATGTACTGGCGACTTGTCATGTGACTGATGGGGTCCTGAGTCCCAAGCGATTTCTAGCCCCCTAGGCACACATGATGTGTCTTCAACACCAGAAATACATATTGTGGCACGGGCCCGATCTCACTGCTGCAACGCTCGAGACTCAGAGACATATGCCGGAGGATGTCCTAAGAAGAATCCTGAAACATACGGCTCGGATGGGGGTTAGACCGATATCAGGCCAACTTTTCCCCGAGCAAATGGAAACATGAAATACGTACTGAAAGAGCGGTTGACCGCACGGATCATACAACTGTTCTTTTCTTATTCCAGAGAAAACTAACCTATGTGGCAATGTAGTACACTTTCTGTGGTGTGGAATAATATAACGAGTTTTACGCTGCGCTGATGAAATAATTCGGGGTACATTTCGAACGCCAGCGAAACGAGCGCTTTATACTCATTACGATGTATTTTCTCACAACGCTTTATGCTCGAAGCACACTCAAACAGATAGTCTCTCCAGAGATTACTTCTTCTCTCCGTTATGGCAAGCAGATTTATTTAAAAATCTAGATGTCTCAAGCCACAAACAGGATCACGAATTCCACTATGATGAAAGTCGAAATCTAGATTCTGTACACGAACCTTTTTGAAGATATTCAATTGCTTTGTGTCACAGCTTACTTCACCCGCGCGATCCTGTTCGTGGCATTTATTGCAGGCGCAGCAGCCGTCAGTTGCATTTGTGGTTCACACGGTAGCGCTATGTCTGTTGGGACGCTCGCTGAATGCAGCCTGGCTTCCTCCAAGTCAGGCGTTAGGCTGAGGATTACCTCTTTACTGTCATCATCATGCCTCTTCTAATCCCGGCGAGGATGAACATATCTCAACGAAAAAAGAATACAAATCAGGTATTCTGCTCAGCACTAGAGAACTGTAAGTTGTCTTTCGTCGTAGAGAATGTCTTCAGAGACCTGTTTGCTTTATAAGTGATTCCCAACCTTCGAGGCCTGAGGCCATTTGCTCTGGACCAATTGGCGATGAAGAGCACGGCAGTTTCCGTTGGCAGCGGGGCAGCACGAGGGGATGCGGGGCGCGGCGCGGGGCGGTCTACCCTGCGTCTCAATTCTTTATTCTTATTTGTCCCATGTGGTGGACTTGAGAGAATTGTCGACGATCAAGGCACCTAGGTATGGACGTAGGGTCGAGACTGAATGCATCAGACATCTTTTCCCCCTTCCCTGTCCCGAAAGGGAGACCGCTGTACGAGTTCAGAAAACACTGATGTCGCGCCGACCACACGATGTCATTATCCTCCATTGTCTGGAGGTCCTTACGGCCGAGATTTGAATCGCCACTGAGCCCCTCATGGTAGCGAATGATGGTCAGACAATGATGCGTGGTGCAATTCCGAGTTACCTAATCATCCCAGGTACCGCTAGACGTCATGAATGCGATCATCACGCAATGTTTGATCTCGGATCAGTGTCGACTTGCTGGAGCTAAACCCAAGACATGCACCTACTGTATGTACTAAGTATGCGAGTCTATCATGACTCAAAGCCCCGCCGGCCGATAACTGCTCACTTCTCCAGTTTCCCCACCTTTGGGCGATCAAGAGGAACGTCGCGTGCCTTGCTCTTCTCCCTTTTCCTTCAACCTCTCTTTTGTTGGCATCAATTCGTCAAGCTTCTACGCGTTCGCCCGGCTCGACCAGACACAATCGCAAAATCGAAATTGGGCTCATCGAAGCAACAACTAAGCGATATCGATTTCCCTCAACGTCGCGGTCCAAGGATCCTTTCCGTCCAGCGTCGCGTATCACGCAGCTTTGCCTAGCCATTTCCAGTCTCATTGGGCATCAATCATAGGACTTCTTCATCGCTGCGGCATATCCTTCAAGTGGAAACCCTCCCCCAACTTGTTCCATGTACACACTGTCAACGCCTCGTAATATCTTACATCCCGTCTCCCCAAACTCAGATTATGGCTTCAGCTATGCAGCCATCTCCTGTGAACTCTCCTCCGGAGCATGGAGCGAAACGCCCAAAAGGTGAGATATAGCCCTTCCGTAGCACCCTGTCCACGCGCAATGTTCTGATCTTCCATCACCGTCCAAGGCATCTTGAAGCAACCGTCGTCCTATACGTCGCCGCCGCCATCGACATCCCCTCCGCACGGTCGTGAACGGTCCATGTCCGGTAAAGAAGTCACTCTCGCCAATACGCAGATCAACGCTGGCCACCGCCGCACCTCATCGTCTGCTAATAGGCCTCCTGGCTCGCGCCGCCCGTCAAGTCACGACGCAGAGGGTCAGGAATCTGCTCAGCGCCTCAAATGGGACGAGGCAAATTTGTATTTGACAGAACAGGAGCGGACGTCTACTATGAAAATCACCGAGCCAAAAACCCCTTATGCAAAACACTACGATCCAGCCGAAGATCCGTCAGATGACGAAGGACTTCCAGATGTTGGCACCTCCATGAATAAGAGTGACGGGATGCGTGGCGAGGACGACATTCCCGGTCTCAGCCTGGGAGATCCAGAGGAAGAAATCCCAGGGACAACCCTGACAGATGCGCGTCAGTCATCCGAAAAGACGGTTCACGTGGATGATCATAGCTTCCCACCCTCCGCTGAGGACGAGATGGCTGGGCTTTCACCAGAGGAGCGTGAAAAACATCGCCAATTCGAGGCTGCTCGGAAGAGACATTACGACATGCACAACGTTGCGCAGCTCCTGGGCGCCCCAGATTCCATACCAGATGACGAAGACGAAGAAGACGATGACGGAAAAATGCCTCCGCTGCCGCCACTGCCGAACGGGTCATCATAAATGTCATATTAGCTGCGAGTCAAGGCCCCGTACAAATGGTCTCGAATTGATACCGTCCGCTGTTCGTTCCGTGGAACGACAGTCTGGCACCCGCAAGTCTGTTCACGTTTCTTACGACAGCGCCGCCACTTCCAATTTAGTTCATATCAGCCGGGTGAATACTTCCCTGCCTTCAAGCAAGCATTGGAGAGGCCTGGTGTTTGCATTGGGCGCACACCTGTTGCGAGGGCTCAGCTCTGTCCATTGTGGGGGAGCTGTTGGGAGTTAGTTTTAGGTTCAGGCATTTTCTTTTCTTCTTGTCGCATTGTTGCCTCAGACGAGACAGGCAAGGCGTGTCAAGTCTTGGGCGTATGGACCAGACCATCTGGGTGGTTCATTGCCTACGGGTCTGGTCCATACGCCCAGGACTTGACTTACGCGCAACTGGCGGGAGCGTTGACAATGGGGGGCTGCAGCAAGTCGGGAAGAACATGTTTTTTTTTCTCCAAATTTCAATGGAGCTACCGCCCTTGATGCTCGATGCTCCCACAATCATGACGATTGAAACGTCTTCTTTGTACAGGTTGAAGATATACATCACACTTGATGTTGTCCGCGAACGACTATGATCCAATCCCGCTGTTGCCCACTCCTGGGGATCTCGAAGGTGTCGCGAAACGAATGGGTTGTGCAACGACGCTTGCTCTCTTGACTGTCGTGAAATGGACACGCATGAGATGGTTCCTGCTTCGGCTCATAGACCGCAGGTATATCTGACTTTGGCCACGGGAAGGTGAAGGCGCTGCCCACTGATTGTTGGGCTGTTGCGTTCGTTTTCGCCTCATGGAGACAAGTTGACGGCCCACGGGATCCAGACAGAACGGTGCCAAAGATCGAGCTTGTATCTAACGCTCGACATGACCGTCACCAGCGATTGCAAAAGTCTATGCTTGTTAAGGCAGAAAATCATGTCATTTTTCATCATCACCCCAAGAACGCCCAACGATGCCGACAAATGCCCTCGCTGTCTCGTGCTGGCCCTAGAGTAAACCTTTCCGCGCCAGTTCGACTTTGCGCGCCGCCTCGCCAAGTTTGAAACCCCCCTTGGAAAGACAAATGCGCTTCCCCTCTGCGAGTTCGAATTTGTCCACGTTTGCCTGCCAAGCGCACGGGCAGTGATGTGGAAAGTGGACACATGCGAGCGTATCTGGACACAGATACTTGTCGCAGGTAGCTGTCAGCTGCGTCAGCGATCATGCAAGCTTGGGGTGCCGCAGTGCGGGAAGAACAGATCTTACAGCCTTCGTATTGCGCAATGTAGAGGGATGCGTCACTGGGGTTGTTCTGTGGCTGTTGCTGATGGTGATGCTGTTGGCCGTCGTCTTGTCCACCAAACATTTGGTCGAAGAACCCAAATTGGGCTGTGACAAGGGTGAGAAGTGATAGAAAGGTAACGAACGTCTTCATTTCGAAATGTCAGGCTGCGCCTAGCAAGCATCAACAGTCTTTGCTACCAGAATGAAAGTGTAAAGAGAGTGTTTAGACTTGATCCCCATGAGTTAGCTGTCCATAATTGTTATCGATAAGAGTAGCGAAAATAGGCTGATTCAGCAAAGATGGCCGGTGGTCCTCAATTTGTAGCCCCCTTGTCAGACTAGTACTTGGACAAAGTCAAAGGTGCATTGCATTCAAGCTCGGAGACGAGAACGAGACCAGTTCGCCCAGCAATGCGATTCTTCGCAGTGCGGCGGTCATTGTTGGCTGCTGTCACGTATCCGACAGCCGGAGCGGCGACACGTTTGGTCGCTCCCCCATCGACACTGATCGCCAACGTGCTTGCGCAAGGACAGCGACATGCCTCGGTCAAGGCGCAAGGGGCCTACAAAAAGAAGAGCAAAAGAGGAATACCCAAAAAGCTAGGGGCAAAGAGAACCGGAGGTCAGAAGCTTTGTAGCCACGTTGTCCATAGCACTTGATTCGCTGATGCGGCTGTACAGATCAGTATGTGATTCCCGGCAACATCATTTACAAGCAGCGCGGAACGCATTGGTGGCCCGGCGAAAATTGCATCATGGGCCGAGACCATACCATCCACTCCATGGCAACAGGCTACGTCAAATACTATCGCGATCCGGCGCGTCACCCTGACCGCAAGTACATTGGCGTTGTTTTCGACAAAACCGATACCCTGCCATACCCACAACACGCCGAGCGCAGGCGTCGCCTGAATATGACTGCTTTTCCTATCCGTTCAGAACCTGAAAAGCCCGCCTTGTCGCCATCCGGTATTCCTTTCGAGGTCCGGCGAGTTCAAGCCGGCGAACCCGATAGATTACTACGGCTTCAGGCGGATTATAGTTATCGAGAGGACAACTGGCGCATTGGTCGACTGGTGAAAACGACTGGACTCAGGATCAAGAAGTTCAGAACGCGCAAGCAATGGTTCAGGAATAGGAGATGGAGAAGAGAGCGCGAGCTCGAAGGTCAGCGGAAAGCATTCCAGAGCAGAACTGATGGTGGCAATGTCAAGATGGACAAGGCGGGGAGTAAAAAAGCTGCCAAGAAAGGAGCGAAGAAGGCTGCCATCCAAAAAAAATAGTACTCCATTGGCGACACCGGTCCCATTGAATATACATAAAGAATATTAGAAAGGATGACGTCAATGGTGCTTTTGCAAATTTAAACATGCTCTTCAGTCGGAAGAGCCGCGTGCTCCGCCTCATGGTAGTTTGGCACGCGGTAGCAATTCAGTACAGCCGATTGACGGAACTCAAGCAGCTAGCCGAGGCCCCACCCAGGTTCAAGTCGGCAAGGCGCGGTTCGACAGCGCGTCTCTTTTCTAATATCGACTATGCGTGCCCGGTGCCGTCACTCTGGCCTGCCCGCTTCCTTCTATTTTCCATGTTCCCTCCAACGGTCACCCCTGAATGATACAAACCGCGAGCTTGCGTTCGAAAGGACAAGCTCAAGTGGCCAAGGTATGACTTGTTGCGCACCTTGTTCATGCTGCCAGCCCTTACAAGAGACGTCGCAACGTTGTGCGACTCACAACCCACCTCCAGACGACCTAGGTCACTAGCTGGATGCGAGCGGGCATGTCGAGCGCCGGGGAAGCCGAGGCAGGCGAAACATCGTTTATCCTATCGTCGTTTTCCTTGCGAAACGGAGACAAGGACGTTGCCGTACCATTGGACTCGGGGACTTTCGACTGGAAAACCAGCTCGGAGGAAAAAGAAGAAGAAGAAGAAGTAGAAGAAGGACAAAAAGAAGAAGAAAAAGAAAAAGAAAAAGATGAAGGAAAAGAGGAAGAAGAAGAAGAAGACGACGACGACGACGACGACGACGAATCTATCGCGAACGGAAGAACGGGCGACATGTCTCTTCTCCGCGCATTAGAGGCTTCAAAGGCGGACAAGTTCAGATCATCATCGTTTGATGGCATTGTTGTGACCCAGAGGCAGCTGCAGAACCGCCAATTGCAGCCGCAACAGCCGCACTCGAGTGGCGACGGAAGTCGGCAGTCGCAACAGCCGGCACTGATAACAAGTCTCGGTAGAACAGAGAGTAAGTGGCCGAGGGTTCGATCAATGCAACATGCCTGAGTATCGGCTGATGCTCATGCGAATAAGCTCCTGTGCCGCTTCCTTCGACAGTCGCAAAGGCGAGAGCGCTGCTCCGACCTGAGGTCACGGCAGCAGAAACGAAGAGCTCAGCAGGAATGAAGAGTGTACCAACCAAGCCGCCATTAGGCGCGAACCCCCAAGTTCCGAGATCAAGCAGAGTGTCGGCTATGGCTACGCCTGTTCCGCTCCCGTCTACACTGAAACACAGCTTTCTTCCCCCAGCCAGAACTCCCGACAAGCCTGATATGGCTCGCTCTGCGTTGCAGAATCAGGCGCAGTCGACCATGGTATCTCATGATTTGAAGGATCATGCCGCAAAGCCCTCTTCACCCTTCCGGGCCACCAAAATTGCATTTCCTGAAGAGGTGAAACTCTCTGCGAGGGACGCTATTATAACGGCCACTGACGGCAGGTCTTACTCAAACTTGCTCGGCAAGTACTGATGAACCAGAATGGTCACGATGACGCTGTGTTGCTGATTCGATGTGCGTAGATGAGAATGGGCTGCTGATTTCTGGGCGAGGCGCCGTCATTCCGGCAAAATATACGATTGAAGATGGGATGTATCCTTTTATCTGCCCCCTTCGCCATTGTCGACGTATGCTGCCATCAATTGAGTCTCTCGGAGGTCATACGAGCGCGAGTCATCGCTACGCTCTGGTAAACGACAACTTGGACGGCACTTTGAGTCAAATTGGTGAATACAAAAATGTCACAGGGCATTCCCCGTGCATCGTGGTCTCGCAACAGCGCCCGCCTCCCACTGCACCGCCTCCTGTGACGCCAAGTCTGCCTGCAACCGTTTCGATGCTGGCAGCAAAACGGAAGCGCGAAGCTACTTCTGGCCCGCCAGCGAAAAATCGGTCAAGACGGGAAGCGCCACTCGACACCTCGTCCCTCGACGTCATGAGGGACTCCGCGAGAGGAAGCAGCGATCCCTCGCCTGATCAAGCCAAGCAGACATCGGCTAAGTCTCGTGAATTCTCGATGTCGACATCTTCAAGTGAGTCCTTCCCTGCGCTACAGTCTTGGCGAGAGCAGGCTTCAGCGGTTCGTCGACCGATGCGACGAACCGTCTGGGCGCGCTTGCAAGCGGACAAGGAGAACGCACGACCTGGGTCGCGTTTCGAGGAACTCCCCGAAGCGCAGTCCATGACTGCAAAAGCGTCGCCTCTTCTGTCACCTGAGGACGACGACCCTGTTCAACCTGGACAGTTTGGACCACCAGACTTTGGGATGGAAGACTGGGAGGTCGCACCGGGTCGATTGGCCTGCCACGATACATTGCAGAGTAAGTTTGCTCGAAATGTCATACGAAAGTGACTTGCACGTAGTATTAACGGCATGCTGGCATAGACGTGGCCTTCTCTGGCGCATTTCTGACGTCGTCAGCCCCAATCACTATATCACCAGACATTTGCTTCAACGTTCTCACCGTGCGGCCAGGACAGACGCATCACGTGCAGGAGCAAAAGGACGTGGTGCGCATCTTTTCGGTGGCCTCGGGCAAAGTCAATGTGACTATTGCTGGACGGCTTATCAAGCTGGGTCCCAACGGTGCTTTCCCTGTGCGACCTGGACAGCTGTGCACAATCGAGAACAGGCTCTATTTCGAGTCCATGGTTCATTGCACAACGGTCAAGGATTACGAAATGGTATCTTAGAAGGACCCTGGAAAATATAATTTGCTTGAATGGTTTCATGAGGTATGAAGAGTCAACGGTTGACTCATATTTGCGGCGCCAGGATCTTGCTTTCCCGTCTCTTGCTCTCTTCACCCCCCTTTTTTATTTTTTTCTGGGCGCACTCTCATGCTTGTTGGGAAACGGGGGAAAAAAAGGCGCAACACGGCACTCATGTCATCTTTTAGCTCACATGGTAATTTCTTTTTCTCTTCACCGACCACTTGACTCCCGAGGTCATTGTCTCTGTAACTGCAGGCCACCACGTGGTGGCCCCGGCGTGTCACGAGACGGTGGTTTCCATCGCCTCACATGAGCCACGAGCGCAACAAGCATGGGGCGACCGACTTGCTCTCTACATCGCGTCCATACCCACGGTTACATCCGCAAAATACAATCCATCAGAAGGGCATTTTGAAAAAAAGTGAGTGTGCCTGAAGTGAGGCGTGACATGGGGTAAAGGAAGTCAGGGGTGTGGATGGCGGGAGCTTATTTTGAAGCATTCATCCCTCCTCGTTGCCATGCTATCAAAGTCACGGCTCCCGACCTGTTCTTCATCACTTAAACCCTTCATCTTCTTCTCCTTGCAGCGCCTAGCCTGTGTTGCCGTTCCTCTGATATGTCATCATCCTCCACTACGCTGCACCACAGCAACCATCCCAGATTCATCCTTGACCCGGACGGACCTCTGACGCACGACCTCACCACCGTGGATATCGTCGCCGTTCCGTGTCCCGGCGCCGATGCGCACCGCTCCTGGGCTCGCGATGGCCTTATGAGTCGCTACCACGGGGCGTTGTCGATGCGTGATGCCCAGAGACCCGGACCGTCGATGAGCTGGGTGCGTCATGGAATCCGGCGGGAGAACAACCGCGCGCGAGTTTTGTTGTACGAGCACCCGGATAAGGAAACGCTGAGTGACTTGGCGGACGCGTTGCTCAGCGCCCTGAGGGGATTAGACAGGCAGAGGCCGCTCATTTTTGTGGCCCATAGCCTGGGGGGTTTGGTGGTCAAGATGGCTCTGGTGAGGGCGAGGAGCGACTTGCTGAAGCATTGTTATGGAGTTGCATTCTTCGGTGAGATGGTTGTTTGTTTGCTTTCTTCCCCGAGCCCACCTGCATTGGCCCAAATCATCCTTCCATCTTGAAGTTCGGGCCTGGTCCTTGCACCTTGCTCTCGATGGTCTCCTACCTCGAGAACATGGGTACTTGATATACTGTGCCGTGGCAAGTCAGGATGCTGTCGAGGAATCTTCACTGATTGATGTCCAGGCACGCCTCATCAAGGCTCATCCTACTTCGCCATGCCTAATCTCGCCACCAGTATCCAATCTTTATTGCAGTTGACTCGGCCCCTTCCCGCGTCCATCACAAACGACCTGCTCGTTGGCAATCCTTTTCTCGTCAACATCGATCAGCAGTTCAAATCGGTGTCTCAAGACCTCCAGATCTGGACCTTCTACGAGACCATCAACTCGCGGCTCTCCGGGGGCAGTCTCTCATTCAACGCAGAATCCCGAGACGTCTTTTTCACAGCACCACTGACATCGACCAAGTCGGCCATTTTGGGCATGAGACAGGAACGCATATTTCCGCTCCAAAGCGACCACGCCAACGTGGCATCGTTTGGCAGGCACAATGTTCAAGTCTTGAATGTTTTTCTCAAACAGCTCGCTCACCAAATAGATCGCGCCGACGCTCATGTGCGCGATGGGGCGTCGGGCGGTCATTGGCAGCTTGGACTCGAGCAAAAGGTCAATGTCGAGGTCCATGGCTTCTTCAGTGATTCTCCTTCTCCTCCCTCCTCGGGTCGGGACCGAGCAGTAGAGGAACATCCCATTATTCGGGCATGGTCCACTCGTGTACCACTCAGGGATTTTTTGAAGAAAGGCCCGGAAATTTGTCTCCGCGAGCGGCTGAACGAGGTGGAAGTCTCGGTCAAGCCGGAGGTATTTCTGCAGCGGCGGGTTACAAAGAAAGCCAAAAGAAAACATAATCTCACCAAATCAGCGGCGCGTCCTACACCCGCGGCCTCTCTCGACTTTTCAAGCAGGAATAATGCCCCCGACCTGCAAGATTCAATGCCTGATGGGACGACATTGATGCCTTCACCTGCATCACATGGCATCAGATCGTTCGACGGCATGCATCCGCCACATTCTGCACCCGCGACATCGCCTTCGGATGCGTTGACGCCCCGGACTCAAGCGATAGCGCTGTTGTCGAGTCCAATGCTCGCGCCTACTCCCCTGATTCGTGCCGACTTCGAACAGGATCTTGCCGTTGATCGGCTTTCACCCTCTCTGCGAGGCCGATCTGTCAGTCTCGGAAGCGAAGGCCTGCGCCCCGAAGTCCGAGATTTCCCAGCATTCTCGAATCATCGACCTCTGGGTCTCGATGAGACTCTTAGTGACGAGGAAGGTATAGACAGCCTCCCACGGCTGCCAGAGGCGATAATCGCCGTTCGTAAGCCTTTCGAAGACGGGACAGGAAAGAGAGAAACTGTTATCGTGGATGGAGTCAAGATTGCTTTCAGAACACCAGACGTCAGGGATCGCAAGTTTGTCTGGATTCATGTGCCGTTCAACAATCCTGCATGGGTCAAGGTAAGTCAAGCTGGTGAGGAGGTGGCTGAATAAGAGCGACAGATGCTGAAACCCCGCAGAGCGTCTTTCGAACTCTCGAGACCGCGCACCAAGAAGACTACATGACATTGTATGGGCAGGACTTTTGGATGGCCAGACACTCGCGGGGCAGACACGCGCAACACTATGCGTATTTTGCGACACCTGGTTGCTATTATCCGGCGCCTCAGACTCGTGAGTCAATGTCGTGTGCCGCAAAGGAGAAGTGTGTAGATGACTGATTTAAACAGTATCTCCTCGACAAGGCTCATTGAGCACTCAGTCACAGCCTTTGGCGGCTAGAGGCGCAGACTCCATGTTCACGTGCCTCTTCCTGCCGTATCTGCACTTCGACTCGTACAAGAGGCTGATTCGAAGGCGTGATCTCATTGCTCAGCGCTTGCGTCAGGGCAGGTCGCAACCAGTTCCAGAGAACGTCGCTAAGTGCGACTCACTCGAGCTGCAGGTCGTATGGGAGTATTTGGGACATGATCCACCCATCAACTGCCGTCGTACACTCGACCAATACGAATATCCATCATTGAGAGATACGCGCTCACGAGATGACGACCAAATGCTTTACAAGCTGACCAAAGAACGAACGTTGGCTGTCGAGCCAAATGGCGTGTTCTCGTTCCGACAAGACTCGAGCAGTGGAAACGCATCGGGGGAGAGCGGCGAGAGTAAGGCCAGCTCGAAGGCCAGCAGCTGGTGGGAGCGAATGTCCGAGAGAGACACTAGCGACGATGGTGAGACGGAGGATATACTCAACGGAAATGTTTTGATGGTGGATCAGCTCTGGCTTTGGGTGATTCGATCGGGTATGTTCGCATCGGAAACACCTTTTCATCTTCATTCTGCAGGGCGTCATGGGCTTGAACAGGAACGTTTTTGGGCCGGACGACTTACTGATACGATCGTAATAGATACCATCGTCACATTCTTTCCGAAGCGAGAAAGCGACCCAATCGAAGGACCCTTGTACCAACAAGCAGACCTAAGAGACAGTATCTTCAACGAAGCTAATGTTGACCTGACACGCCAGTGTGAAAATGCGATGGACTTGGCAGCCATGGCAGCTTTGCACGCCGTCAGCGTTCTTCTCGATAGATCATCCCACCCAGAGCTGGAGGTGTTCAGGATATTTGAAGAGGCCATCAGCCTTCTTGTGAGTACCTGGTCCTCATCTCCCACACCTTTCCCTTTCAACCCACAATGTCAAAGACTCACCTGTGAGTTCATAGACGGAACGACTCACGGCCTCGCTCAAAGAATTCCGGGCCATTGGATTTCGGGACAAGGCATCTGACTACGAAGCAGCTCAGGATGGAGAGCGATCAATCCGCAAAAGACATACGGAAGAAGGCCGCCGAGCCGAACGAGATAACCGGGACAACACATCTGCTCTCCTCGAGCTCCGCGACATTGAGGACGAACTACAGACCCTTCTCCATCTCTTTGACCGTCAATCTAAAGTCATTCTATCCATGCATTCCATCTTCAGCCGACCCGATCTGCAGCCTCAAACTATCAATGCGCGCGCTTTCCTCGACGAAGCCCTCAATCGTATCCGCGACTACGCCGAACAGGCCTCCGAGATGATGCAGCGCGTCAGAACAACCCGTGATGATTACGATAAGCTTCTGCAGATGGTCCAGCGTCAGGCCCAAGTCGACGAGGTACGGCTCAGCAGACTGCACGCGGATCTGGCAAGCGCGCAGAGCCGCAGCGTCATGATCTTCACCACCTTCACGGTCATTTTCCTCCCCTTGAGCTTCTTCACGGGGCTCTTCGGCATGAACACGCAGGAATGGGGCGGGGACAATAACTTGTCTCTTCGGACGATTGGCATGATTGCCTTGCCGGCCAGTGCAGTGCTGGTGGTAGCGTCTTTGGTCATTGCTTTCAGCAGCAGCGCGCGGCGGTTCTTTCGCTGGGTCGCCTCCAAGTATCGGCTTGTGGAGCGGTGGATAGACTTGGTCATCTGGGCGCCGACGACGGCCTTGTTGCGTGGTCTGGGGTACTTCTTGATGCTGCGTAGGCGGGAAGGGAGGGACGATGGTGGTGATCGGGATGGGGGCAGGAGGCGCAAGAGGCTGAACCCGGAGGTGAGTGACTTTTGGGAGAGAAATCGGCCGGAACGCGACAGCGGGTACAGGATCCCCGGGGCGAACAGGAAGAGAGGTTTGAGGGACAAGGAGAAAGGGAAGACAGTGACGAGGAAGTGACGTCCCGCTTAGCGAGCGAGGGGACGTCTCTGAGGGTGTATCTTGACTTCCATGTTCATGGCTTTGATCAATCGCTAGATGGGAAACCACCAGTCACGGCAGTATATGGTCTATGCAAACTCATGCGAAGGCTCATGATGTCCAAGACCTACGAGGTGGTGAGCCCCCGGGGGGTCTATCTTAGCGAACTACATCACCAGACTCGACTGTATCAAATCGTCGTAAGCGGAAGCTCGCTCGCTTATGCAATGCGTGTTGACACGAATGCCGACAAAATGCTGCCACGCGATTGGTTTAAAATACGAGCGCGAATGGAATTGGACGAATTGCGGAGACAGAACATGGTGAGGCCTTCACCTGGGAAGTTCCAGCTTCTGGCAATCTTGTCAACAACAAAGCCATCGAGCGCTCCACACGGCAGTCATCGTCCGGGCCTCATGTTGGAAACGGATTTGGAAGGCGAGATCTGCCTCGTGCACTGCCCAGTCAGGCAGCTAACTCCGGTGCGTCCGGGACACGAAGAAGTAGTCATGCAAGCTCCTGGTCAGAGAATGCCCCGCAACAGCACCAGACATCTCTGGACAACGAAATTTGTGGCGCCCATGACAGCAGGAAGAGAAGGATACATCCAGTAGCGTGTGGTAGCGCCTGCAGGTTGCGAGGTCTACAGCATGGGTATCTGTCTTTTGACGTGGTCTAGCTGGGAGGCCAAGAATCTTATGCGTACATGTATACACGGATGAGACTTGTGAAAGCATCTTCAAGCCCGAAAAAAGCTTGGTCTCATTTTCCGGAGATGTCCTCGAGGTTCGAAATGCTTTAGGTCGTAGCTGACCCGGCCCAATGTCGAGCATCCTACATGTAACTCTTGCCCCATATGTGGCCGTCGAGATTGCTGCAAAGCATCGTTGACTCATTTCCACCAGGAGTAGGTCCGTCTTTGAGGCTTTCTTTACCTTACAGGTGGCTTTTCCCACCCTGCAGATAGCTCTTTCTACCTTCTAGGTGGCTCTTTCCACCACCGTGCAAGTGGCTTGTCTCCATCGAGCAAGTGGCTTTCTATTGTTTTTGTGGCTCTTGACCGTAATGTAAATCGGTGGGAGTCAACACTTGGGACCAGTGTCTATAAGTTGCTCTGTTCTCCCCTGGGTCTTCTTGTGCTATTTTCCATTTCTCTGTACTTAAAACCTCTATTATTTACATTTTTGACACCCTCCTCTATCTCATTACTTCTCCTATAATACCATCTACCTTAAAGAAATATTCTAAAGATTGCGCACTGGTCATCTATAAATTCGGTTCTCGGCCACTCGCCCGTCTCTCTGATCTCCTGCCGCTCCCCCCTCACTGCTTATCTATTTTCTGCTGTACGTGGTTTCCTACCGGTTTCGATCAGAGAAGGCTTTCCGTCGTCACTGAAGAGCCCACAAGCCTGCCCGCAATATTACAATCTCAACAAGCGTTTCAGTACTCCAGAAAGACTCGACTGGCTGGAATGGCACATCTTCAAACTTTTGAATATAACAAATCCGAATCCTCTTTTTGTTCTCATTGTCAACAATACATTCCCCAACGAGCAAAGCAGCTTCGATTGCTGAAGTCGAGAGAACGACTTCACCAAGAGACCAAGAGATAAAGCATCCGCACAACGCGAACAGCTACACGAGATAGTTTCGCTCAAGGAAGCTATCGATGAACACATAATCCATGGGACCAACGGCGCCCCTAATACAGGAAGCGCGACTAGGAAGGAATCTCATTTTTATATTGACGAGAAGGGGCATATCGCTAAGACCTGCGAGGTACCCAAGGCACCTAGAAGGGCCACGAAAGATCAAACTAAGGCCGAATCAACGACGTCGCAAACCACCAAGGCCAATCCCGAGTGTGAGAGCTGGGCCATACCTCGTCGTCTGAGTAGGGCTTCAAGTGCTACTTAGGTACATAAAGCATCTCTGCTACATAAACAACTCCCCACAACCGACAAAGACGAAGAGAAAAGGCCATTGTCAGACGATTCAGAAGAACTAATCGTGATCTTCCCCATCAAAAGCGAGATGCTGACACTTCACTCGAGAGCTTTTGTTCGCCGGCACAGCTAAGCTCTTCTCTGTTGCTACGAGTCTTCAAGCGATTTATCTCGGTATGAAACGGAAAAATTAGGCGAGGTGTTTTATGATTAGCAGGAACTTGCGATCTCACAAACAAATAAAGCAACAAGTGACAAAGTGATTGGTCAAAAGGTAGCCAAGTCTTCTGCATTAGGGAGACGAATACTGGGGAAATGTTCCAAATTGTGTCAAAGGGCGATCTGGAGGAGTCTGGATGATGAAGTTGTGCATTCCAATGGGTTGATCAAGATGTGTATTCAGTTATGTGCCAGAGTGAAGATCTTACAATAATCCTAGGTCTCATGATTACCAGTCTGAATTTCCAAGGAATAAAAAAAAAAGAAACTCGCAGTCTTCTATCTCTTCAGTCCGGCCCGCCTCCGAACTTAATGAGACAGATGCATATGGTGCAATCACTGGCCGCATCACCTCCGCTCAATCCTACACTTGGGACCTTCACGAGAAGCACATTCATGTTTTCGACTAAGAATGATTCCTCTTCTAGGATGCGTTTTGAAAACACAGTGGCAGCAACATATTAGTCAGAGATGCGATCGCCAAAGGCTCCTCTACTACCGCTTGTCGAGTTGAGGTTGATGGCGACGAAACGTCTAGCATCGCGCTTGGAAATGGACGTATTTTGGCGACGTACAATGTCGGACAAAAGCTACTAAGTCGCTTCTCGCCCAAAGCGTCACAGAAAATCTCGTGTATTATTCACACGCATGCTGCTGCTACTGACACTCGTGTCTGAACTTGATCCGTATGCTTCCGGATGCGAGGAGGGCAGCGACCTCAATTAAGAGAAAGCGAAAACTGGCTGAGCCAATGAGAGATACGGCGGAAGGTCTTCGCAGCGTGAGACGCTTTCGAGGGCGGCTCGAAGTCGAGCAGCACGATCGTCAACGAAACTGATGACTTGCGTTCAATTTAGCTTGGCCTCAGATGCTCGAAAGGCTGGGCGGATGAGAAATGGGCTGTCATAGTGCGAGGAAATGACGAAGCTGGATGGATTAGTCTTTCAATTGCTAGATGTGGCAGCTTGCTTTGATCAAAGATGTTGATTGAGAGACCATTCTCGTACGAATAGATGATGTTGAGCGCGTTTGTAATGGGTGGTGATATTAGTGTTTTGGCTGCAGTTCCCCCTGCCTTGAGCTTTTTACTCCTCCCGAATTATTTCTGCGTTCTCTTCAGGCTCGAAATGCTTGTTGTCTAAATGACGCGGGTCGCGAAACAAGTTTGAAGATGAAATACATTCGTTGACCCGGATTATTTGACGGGCTTGATCTCAAGCAGCAGCCAGTCGATGGTTCGCACTTCTGCCAAGTCGAAATTTCCTAAATCTTGGCTCTTCTTAAGCACAATTGAGACCGTTTTCTCGTTGCGTCGACGCCATTCCTCGTAACTTGAGCGCCTTTCCGCGTCTTGAATAGCACGCGCATCTTGACCAAGGTCTTGACCAACAGGCGTGTCTTGATCAACAGGCGTGTCTTGACCAACAGTCGTATCTTGACCAACAAGCGTGTCTTGGCCAACAGGCGTGTCTTGACCAGTAGATGCGTCTTGACCAACAGTCGTATCTTGACCGTTTGATGCGTCCCGACCAACGGGCGTGTCTTTATCAACAGGCGTGTCTTGACCAGTAGATGCGTCTTGACCAACAGTCGTATCTTGACCGTTTGATGCGTCCCGACCAACGGGCGTGTCTTGACCAACGGACGTGTCTTGGCCGTTAGATGCGTCCTGACCAACAGACGTGTACGCAAGCTTGCAGATCACTTTGGACCATGGATGAATTGGGAAGGACTCAGAAGATTCCCCCCAGCGTAGCGGAAATCTTTGATAAACTTCGATCCAAAGCATGTCACTCTCAAGATTCCAAGGAAGGACGACGGTTGGTCCTTCATCAGTGCGTAGTTTCCAGAGCGCTGGATACTTCGTCAGCACGTCGGATCGGGTTAAAACGCAGGCTCCAAGCAAATGCCAAAGTGCCGCCCGGTTCTGAAGTTTTTCCGGGCGTCGGGTCGACAAATATGCTCCTGTTAGGGGTTTGGAGCCGAAATACGACGGCCGAGTAAATGGACGAGGAGGTGGAGGGAGAGGGACAAGCAGTTCTTTCTCCCACTCGCATGGTGAGTACCCAAAAAATTTGAAACGTTCTCTCTTGGTGCTCGATTTCTCTTGCACACGATCGAGAATCATGTGTCGCACTTCTGCAGGAAGTTTGTACATAGGATGGTGTTCGTTCGTCGCGCTAGGTGACTCCATCATGACGGTGGACTCGACTTGGTACGGCTGAGGGGAAGAGAAGAGAGGCTGAAGAGCTGAATGATGAGATCAAGGCAACACAGACTTGAAGGAGAGGATGCACAGTTCGGCGGACCGTATGGTCAAGCGGGACGATTTGTGTTGCGGTGGAAGCAGGTTTGACTTGCTCAAGTGTCGACAAAGTGTGCGGAACGCTATTTATGCTTCAACGGGTAGCAGTTCATAATGCCAGCTATGCAATTAAAAGTCAGTAGCTGCGTAATAGAGCGGGCTCAGAACAGCTTAAGAAGGCTGTTCACGTATGTCGCGCCCAGCATTGAGTCATCGGGTCATGTTCAGTGGACGTTGAAGAGCAGTTCAGGGCCGAGAGCACCACACTGCGTCTGAACAGTCTCGTGCGTCATGTGGTCCTTGAACACGTTGGTTCCCTGCCACACAGCCATTTCCATTCCCTGCGGAGGGACCGTGCGTGAATCTTCTGGACCAATGACGTGAGGCACGCAAAAAGAGGTTATCCAGTCGTTCAGAGTGCAAGGTTTGTCCCCAGTGTGTGACGACAAAGAGATTCTTGGTATCAAAAAACAACGTGTTGTTCAATGCACTGACAATGCGCATGCAAGTGCGAGACTCGGGATAAACAGGCGAGACCGGCCTCGCATTCGCTGACGTCTGTCTTTCCTCATTCACCTCCTGCACTTCGCCTCCTGGCTCGACCCTGAGCTTCCCATTCGTCTATCCACTCATCATTTTTGTGCCTGCTTCCATGCGCACGCCAAGCGGACCTACCTAGACCGAGGGAATCATGGCGGTGACGCCGCGGAAGTTCTTTGAAGGCCTTGCGTCTCAACGTCTTGACGATCTTCTTCTCACGCAGTCGTCGGGTTCCGCGAGGCCGGCTTCTAATGATGCTATCACGGGTACTTCTCAGCTTTTGGGCGACCGCGACAGTTGGGCGCAACGACAACGATCAGCTAAGCGTAAACGAAGCCTAAACTCGAAGAACTTTAATAGAGCATTTATTGCCTGTTCTTGATCCAAAAAGACTTTGACGAAACAAAAGGCTCTCGAAGCCCATTCCCAATGATAAATGTCGTAAATTGATGCATAAGGCAAAAACAATAGCTTCATTCATTCCAACTTATTCAACCTTAGAGACGTTATCGGATGGCGCTCCTTCACGTTCTGCCCTTCTTGCTTCCATTCTTGCTCCTATTCATGCCGCCCGCAAGTGGGACGGACATGTATGTGTCGTCTCAGTCACGACGAACATCACCCTGTCATTTGGCGTTTTATCCTCACGCTCAACATCCTCACGCTCATCACCCTCCCGCTCATCATCCTCACGCTCATCATCCTCACGCTCATCATCCTCACGCTCATCACCCTCCCGCTCATCATCCTCACGCTCATCATCCTCACGCTCATCATCCTCACGCTCATCATCCTGGGCTACCTCTCCGTTTTCCTCTAACATCCGTTCCCTACGAACACTTGTGGGATCGTGACTGCCGGGCCAGTCGCATACGGGCCCTATGACGTTCGGCACGATAATTTTCGTCCCGTCGTCAACTTTGTACGTTACGTATACATCGTCCGAATTATACAGAGGCTCAGCTGCTTCGACGAAGGGCTTTGTTTCCACGAGAAATAAGCGCGATTTGCTGTAGAACTGCTTCACGAAATAGTTCGGAACCGGAGGTAGATGGGACGTGATGAGACCCGGAGGTGTAAAGGACCTGATGAGACCCGGAGGTATAAAGGACCCGATGAGACCCGGAGGCATAAAGGACCTGATGAGACGTGACGTAATGGCCAAATTCTTAGTCATTTTTGTAATAGACCCAAGTTCGAATCGGTCGGGTTTATCATGTTGTAATTCGGGTCCAGTACCGTCGATCTTGTAAAGTTCAACGATCATGATGATGTCTTGCACTGGATCAAAAGGAATCGAAGTGACTTTAGAAGTTCCTAGATGGCGCAGCGTCAAAGTGGGATAATCATCGTCGATTGTTTTTTTCTTTGCCAAATACCTTTCGCCAATCGTCACGTAAGTTGGGCAACGTTGAGGAGTAGTTGGCTTGAAGTGAATGGAAACCTCCAAGATGAGCATTGTTTCCAAGACGTCAAGTTTCAATTCCAGGGGCAATTCTGAAAGTAATATCCGCTTTCGAGAGCAATTTCAAGTCGAGGAGTCCAGGGGAGCAACAGCAGGAGCAGAGTTGTCGACAGAGAGGTCGGATGGGTGATCGAACGAGTTGGGAATGTTGTCAGGTGATGGCAATTTCCGAAAGTAGGCGAGCTGCAAGCGCAGAAGTGACCATGAAATCGAATCGTCGCTGAGAATAGCTGTTCGCGCTCACAAAGACAGAGTAAAGATGGCAAGTGGTGTCGAAAACGTGCCAGTCAACCAGCTTTCTATTGTTTTCAGTTGAAAGGTCCTGTCAAGGTTGAATAGAAGAAGTGTACATTTTCGTTGTGCCGTGAAGAGCCAATTCGAATCGGGTGGAAGGAGGCGGTCATGCCTGCCTTTTATACATATTGTGTTGAACAGATCTTGCCAAAGCAGACGTGATGAGCAGACAAAACAGGAAGACGATGAACACCGCGCAGGCTCCGTAAGTATTGAACACACGTATTTCATCAGCAGACACTGCGAAAGGTGGAGTGCAGCGCTGTTCGTCGTGACTTGGCGCACTGGGGATCGATGATCTTCCCACGGTAATGCTGTGTTCAAATTTGCTAGTTTCTACATGGATGATGCTTTGAACCAGCATCAGATGCACCGAGTCCGAAGAGCAAATCCGGCGAAACCGACACAAGGTCAAAGGCTCCGCCCATCAGCTCTTTCGGTGACGTATGACTCAATATAACGCATCATCATATGAACACTTCACTGCATCAGAATGAGAAGCTTGGTGTAAGTAATCAAGGCTGACTTGACCCAAGGAAAGCACCGACACGCGTCATGAACATTGGGACTGAGCAGACTTCGTGTCTTGTGTAGTATCAAACAGAGATCATGATGCGCTTAATGTCACACAGTATACGACGCTGACAAAGATGACGATATGTCAGATGCCCTGTTCACAAATATGGAAGGGCATAATGTCGTGAACAATTATGGACCACGGCATCGCCCGTCCATATTGTAAATGTGTATCTCGCGCCAATCAAGGAATCATCGGTGCTGCCTTGATTGTTATTGTTCATAGCGTAGGCGAAGAAGGCCTCGAAAGCTCGGCGGAACAAAGTGAGCTGTTATGCAAAGTATGCAGAATCGTCTGTTGTTCATTTTTGGTGCGCTGAGCTATTCCTGGCAACGCGGGCCGCGCAGCTGCCGAAAAAAAATGAACTTGACAAGTCGCCGCGCGACCCGCACGTGACTGGCGTGAACAGTGCTGACCCATCGCGAAAGCTGATCTCCACTAGCTTCCCCCTTCGGCAGTGAACAGAGACAGCGAGGGGGAGAAGGAGAAAAAAAAAGAGGCAACTCCCACCATGTCTCTGCAGCCATGTCGCACCCTTCTGCGGGCGCGCCATCAGTCGTTACGTATTCTGGATGCGGCACGCAATTACGGTACAGACCATTCATCTGCAGCGCCCACGGAACCAGCAAGCCAGGCGCCGCCGCGATGGAGCCAAACGCCCGTCGGGATGAAGGCACCCATGCCGCTCAACTTTGCCAAGAACCCCCAGAACAAGGCCTGGACGGTCAATAGCGACCCATCCAAGCTTGACGCGGTGTACAACGAGCTGTTGGGCCCGGGTGGAAGCAAGATGCTCCCGGAAGAGCTGAAGTGGCTGGCAGTGACGCACAAGAGCTTCGATCAGGGCCGGAGAGGCTTCAACGACAAGCTTGCGCTGATGGGTACGAGAGCTGGCGATGTGTCTTTTGATCAAGCGGGAGACGACGTATTGGTGCTGATGCAATGGATGCAGGACGGTTGACACTCGTCATGGAAGCGACCAAAGAAATCATCGGCAAGGCACCGGCCCCTGGATCACGACAGCAGGACGAGTACGGTAGGACGCCATTCGAGCATGAGCAGCTGAACACGCTGGATAATCTGAATGTCGAAGGGCCCAAGGATGTGGCGGGGAAGGAGAAGCTGTTTGCGCTGGCGTCGTCGGTGGGCTTGTTGGGTGTGGTGCGGTGGAAGCCACGCTTGGTACGTTTCGCAGGTGGATGTGGAAGGAGCCAAAGTGACTAATCGTGAGTGATTCAGACTCGGAAGTTGGAATCATCAGGCGTGGAAGTCGTTTTGAATGGCGCTGTCCTGGCAATCATCGGCGCACTCACGTTGCAGCACGGTTCGGTGGTGGCGTCAAAGCTGGTGAGAGAGCGAATATTGGCTCGATTATAGCCAGACGATGAATACGAAAGGGGCAGCGAAGGCCAAATGCCACAACGCCAACCGGAGGATCGCATTGGTGTTGGCATGTAAACTCTATTCATGTATATGTACCATTACAAATTTTACATAGATAGAAACGGACGCCGCTGGACCTGACCCAGTCACTCACGGCGTCATGGAGGAAAGAGGACATATACGGATCAAAAGCCACGCAAAACATTGGCATCGTGTCCCTCGAGTGAGAAAGCGACAAGGCGAAAGCAAAGGTGGAAAAGCGATCTTGCATGTGCCAGAGTAAACATTCGCCGCCGGAGAGAAGAAAGCTTGAAGTACTAAAGGAATAAGTGCGTAAATGGGAGATATAAGAAGAGAACATAGAGAGAGAGAGAGAGAGACAGAGAGAGACACAGACCTTCAGGCCCGAGCGGCTCACTGAATCAGCGGCGTTTCTTCGTTCGGCTCACTGGCATTACCCGCCTCTTCAGCCACCGAATGATGCAGCTGCAGCACCAAGTCCGAAGTGAGCAGCTTCTCGCGATACAGCCATGTCAGGGCCGCGCCGGCACCCGGCCCCAGCACAACAGCCAGGGCCGAAGCTGCCAGAGGCGCGCGCCATCCTGCCTCCACAAACACCCAATACAAATACGTCACCCCCAGATACACTAGGTCAACCATGAAGAGCGACTCGGTCGAGCGGGTGAGATCCTTCCGGTCGTCCCTCAAAGTCAAGCTGATGATGAAGAAGACATGGGCCACGACCGAGGACATGACGGGCAGGGCATACAAGGCCACGAGGCTCTTGATGTGCGACTCGAGATGAATGGAGGGGTCGGAGCGGAACTGATCAACCTTGCCGAGGATGTATTTGATGACCTGACGAATGGCGGATACATACAAGGGCCAAAACAACCATACGCCAATGGCCACGGGGGCCTTTGTAATGACCATGGCGTACGTGGGCGCGTAGAATCCCACTGCCATCCCGACGGGAATGGCGATGGCTTCGGTCTGCGCAATCTGCCTACCCTTGTCCATCTGCAGCGGATCCCTCTCCTCGTCATCATGGGATGCTTCTTGTTCGGGCGACGGAGCCTGTTGAGCAACACGGAGGAAAGCAGGAACTATAACGAGCTGCCACAAGATGCTGCCGCCGATAAGATTGAAGACCAGCAGCGGCAGGGTCGGGTTCGCGATGACGAGGTTCCCTGCATTTACTTTCCTGGCTGACTCGAGAGTGAGTATGGCCGTCATGGAGCCGAACAGGGCAAAGATGACGCTGAGCACGGCGGTGCTGCGCACCGAGTCCAGTGCGGCTTGGAAGAAGCTGATGGCGAAGCAGAAGGGCGTGCCTAGGAGCGGTATACGGCTGAGGCCCGGCAGGAGAGAGTGCGAGTGGCATTGCGACCAGAGGAGGGCCGAGTTGACGTCGGCGTGGACGATGAGCGACGCCAAGGTCGCGATGGCGAGCAGGACCAGGATGGTGAGGTGGTGCGGGAAGAGAGGGAAGTGCTGGGCCGGTCGGCGCCACGGAGAGGTGTGTGCTGGCATGGCTTTGGACTCAACGAAGTCTTTATGGGAGTCGAGTTGAGCTGAACTGGACTTTTGGGGTCGCATTAACGGGAATGAAGATTGACAAGGGGGTGGGGGCGGAGGCCCCTTATCGCTTGGCGGAGCGGGTCAATCAATCAAATCATTGATAAAACTTTATTCACTTTACTTTAAGCACTTGAAGTAAGTACCTTTCTCAGTCAAATGTTCAAAGACTAATACCAAACCTGTCTGCTATCATTGAGAAGTAATAAGTACTCCACGTTCGCGACTGCAGAGGTGGACGTTAGAGTGCAGCACTCGTGGCCGACCAGACCAGCCATTCGCTCTTGCTTGATGACGCCCATGGCGTAAAGTCAAGTCGGCAAAGCAGACACTCTGCTCCAAGGAGGCAACAGCAAGACAAGTGAGGCTAAAAATGATCGCATCTGACCCCAGCACGTCGCCAATACGAAATGTCAGTAGGCCAATCAGTATGCTGCCGATTCCTGCAATGGGTTTAAGAGTGTTACTTGGTGAGTGAACCCAGTCATCGCGACGGCGGAGAGAGGATATCAATGATCTGCCGACTCCAGAGAAGACAAGTTCTGGTTTCATTTTCTCGCTCGATGGGGCGTCCGGCCCATGCCTTCCGTTTTCAATGCCCCTTTGTACGCTTCCGTCACTGGAAATGTTGATATAAAAACCAACCAATGGCCCTCGTCTTTTGTCATCATCAAAACTCGCAAACCATTTTCGCCCGTACCGAGATCAACAAGGACCTTTCATCGTGACCTGTCGCAATGAGTTGTTTTGCTACGCAGGATTCGTTCGGTACTGAAGCGTGGAACCCTTTCAGGAAGCTTCCCCTGCCACCGATGCTGTGAAATAGTTGGCCAAATGGGTCATTCTGGCGCGATACCTGTGAGTCAACCACACGACTCTCAGATTCTTTTTTTGACAGGTTCCACTTCGGTAATGCTTCCATGAACGCTCGCAAACGGGCATGTGCGTGACTGAATCGGTAGTCAGTGCTGTTACGGTGCGCTACGTCACAGTGGCTCGCCGTAGATCAGATCGCTGCAGTCTCACACACTATCCATCGTTGCTGAACTCAGACGTCTCGTCAAACATCGAAGATCATCTCGATCGAGCTTCTTTGACACACGGTCTTTACGGGAGAGCCGAATGTGACACAGCCATGCATCTCCTGCGCAATGTGCCTTCTCTCTGTAGCTCATCTAGCGTGCACTCTCGCTTACGCATTTGGTATCCCATCTCTGCGACCATAGATTTGAGAGACATACCCACGCAGTCTTCCGGGCCAGAACTTGTCATTCATCCCGCCGTGTTTGTTTCTATTCGAGGGGGAATCTCCAAATTCGGGCGCCGTCGACTCCTTCAGCGAGAGCTGCACGCCCTATACGAATCTCTCGCCAGCCTGAAGCTGTCATGTGAAGTCGTCTGGCGGCACGGCTTGGTGCGGAGACACGACGAGATTGCTGAATTATGCGACCACGCGGAAGTCTATATCGACTTCTACCTGGCGCAGCTCGAAAAATCTTGCGCGCTGACGAGCGACCGAGAGAAGATGCGGCCGCTGCTGGCTCGTCTTTGGCTGACTGTGTTCGAAAGCGCGGGGTGCCCGGATTGAGTGCGTGTTCAGCAGAGGATTGGGACATGCATGTTGATGACCGCTTTCAAGGCTTGCTCGTCCTGAGTCGGGTATGGATGAATGCACGAATATCTATCGGCGTCGTTGTTTGTTCCAACGGTGAATTGAGGATCGTGCCCGGAACAGAAAGACAGACAAGGTGTCTGCTTGTTCATGCGCATAGCTCAGGAGAGGCAAGTATGAGGTGGGGACGGTCGCGGGAGGGATCCAGCGCTGAAGAGGGTCTGGACGCCCTGAGTACAGCGCGCATGGCGCCACGCAGGCCCGAGCCGAGAAGCCGCCCGCTAAAGAAGCTGCCGCACACGTGGCGAATCAATGCTTTATACTTGGAGCACGGAGTGCTCGAGGCCCTAAGCTGTCATTCTAGTACCTACATACATTTCTGTGCACCCCCAAAGCTGTTGCTGAGCTGCTGCACGGCAACGGCTTACCATTCGAGACGCACAACACGCGAAGCCACCTGGCATAGAAGCAGCCAAATGTCATGTCCGTACTGGCGATCTTGAGAAGGGCCGTGTGCGAAAGGACCCTGCGTGTCAAGAGCCTACACATCAAAGCTCACACTCCATGGGGTCACGGGTGGTGCCTGCGAGGCCTTCATCGAACCGTTTGACATGTTGATGGCGCCGTGGCTCACTGGGCCTAATTGCAGCAGGTCCATCACATGCATGCACAGTATTGTCTGGTGGCGGCCTGGTGCAAAAATAAGGAGTCGCCAGCCAGCCAATCATGGCTGCCCCTCGCCATGTCGCAGATGCCCCCCCCTCCCCTTCCAAGCATCACTTTCATCGTCGGCAAAACCGTTCATCAGCGTTGCACCAGGAAGAGAGACCATCGATCATGCTAGCTTTCATCTGGGCGATTCGTCACTCTCGATCGATGCTGCAATCGAGGGTGACAGCAGCGTTCCTGTTGCGCCACCTCGTTGGCGCCATCGTCCCCCGCGTCTTGGTGCCCTCAACTTTCCTGCCCGCTTGCACTGCAACTGTGACCACATGCGTCAACGTCTAGGTACCGGTAGTCAATCACGCTTATTGAGTGCGGTCGCCAGGGGAAAAGGGTACGATTTGCAATTAGTGTCTCGGCCGCCCCTCATCTGCATTGAGCTCCGTATATCTCATCGCTCGCAATCTCAAGACAAAAAAAAAGCTCTCTGTTTTTTTCCTTTTTCTTTACCCCTCCATGTTCAACGCAGTTTCTCGATCCATCGTGATGGAGGAAGCAGCATTTGAACCTATTGATTCAGACCTATCGATATGTGAGGATCGAATCGATTCCAAGCCCTAGTCGCTAAGGCTTTGCCCGCTGATGGTGGGCTTATTGTCCCCGGCGGCAATGAACGATTTGCCTCGGCATCCCCATGAAACGACGAAAGACATTTTAATCAACCCTCATGATGCGTATCCGTCTTCATGTGACCGATTCTACACAGATAGTCTCGATCATCAGGTGCTGCTCAACGAAATCTGCTCGGAAATTTTCCATAGCTGAGGCTGCGGCCGTTCAGAATTTCCATCATCACATAACCATTGCTGATTCAATCTCTGTCGAGTCTGCCGCGACGCTGCATTCACGACACGGAATCGCATCCGGCCAGCCCCAAGTCTCGACTCTCGACGCTTCAAGGGCTTGGAGCGGCACGGTCCAAGATCTCGTTGCATTCTTGGAGCGTGACACCTCATTGAATATCCCACTGCATCAAGATACAGAGACCACTGCTCTGGGTCTAGGCAGGGTATGCAATCTCGCATCTTGGTTGACTTTGGACGCATGTGTCTTGCCATATGCCCCTTCTGAGCTCAATGTCCCATGCAACTCTACGAGCCATTCGAAGGGCTATCAATGCAGCGAGGCCTTGAGTTAGTGCACAGACGAAATCCATCACTTCTTAAATGGCAGTTGGAGTCTTCGGTTGACCTACGGCAAAAAGATTCCAATCCAGCCAGGCAAGTACATAACACGAAGACACTTGCAACGCGTGTACCGCATTCGTCCTGTGTCAAACTCTCATCGACGCAGGGAGCCCGCGCGCGTCGAAATGTATCTATGGATCACAGCTCTCAACTGTTCGACACCTACCATATGTCTCATGACCACCAACCTTCCAAAATACCGCCTATTGACATCCCACAGAATCGGGGCATCATCTGCGAGCTCAGAAGTGTATGCAAACTGGTCAAGGCGGAAGACCAACAAGACACTACCTCGAGCTTGTGCCGTCAAGTTTTCGAAGTTCTGAGCTTCTTGGAGGAACGAATTCCGGAAAAATCGAGAGCGACAACAACGCGGGTCCACGGGATTCTTTTCGACCCCATGAACCAGTCGCTCCTGCGCTGTAATAGAGGCTCCGCGTACTCGCTTCCACGAGCGGCCCGCATCCAACATGCCATACGAATTGCAGGGCCGAGACATGGTCGAGAACTTAGAGCACAGCGACAGCGCTTGAGTCATATTGGATAAAGGTTGAAGGTCATGGTGTGCTCCCTGATAGAAACATTGAACATAGGGGCTCTTGACAACTCTGCTTGCACAGCTTCACAATAAATCGAGGGTCAGGACCACTACTGAATGGCAGGCTCGGCGTGGCCGAATCACCGTGAATATGGTGCCAGCGTTCCCGTAGGGCGGTGATGTGGAAAAGCCACGCCAACCTCCACCTCATGTGATTGGATGTAGCGGCTGTCAAAGTGTCGAAGGGGCAGGTCGCTCAGAAATCACAGCTGTCCTGAAACTCTTGTCTATCAGACCCATGGCCTTCGAAGGCCAGAAAAGACCGTTTGATATGGCAGAACAGGAGTAAGACTGACACTCAGTGGTTTTCTCAAGGCTCTCGCGGCCTACGAGTGAGTTTGTCAGTGCTTTGAGACATGGGTAATTTTGGCAGACTCCGGTTTCTGAAGGCTCATGCGGGCTGCTAGATTTTATTCGTGTTTCAATCCCTACCCGCAAACAGCATAAATGGGTTGTTTACTGCAGGAAAGTGCAGTCTAGCTTAGGCAGCTGATCGCCTCTAGTTTTCTACTTAGACTCCTCTCCTCCGTGGTCGTGACGTCTGGACAAGGCAAAAATACCTGCTATAATCTATATTTGACGACCATCTGTCCCGGGGTCATCCAAGTTGATCTCTTCCTTTCTTCGCCTGTACTGCACCTTTGCCTTGGGATTGACACTGATGACCTGTTCGAAGCCCATGCTTTCTGGTCGCGACGCGCCGGGCGCGAAACGCCAGTCATACTTGAGTAGTAAGTGGCACAGGGCGATCTTGATCTCGTTGGAGGCGAAAAAGCGACCTGGACAGGCGTGCTTGCCGTGGCCGAACAACATGTGATGTTTGCTGGTGGTAACGAGCTGCCAGGCGTTTTCCTGGCCCTCCTGCTGGCGCATATTGTAGAAACGCCATGGGTCAAACTTGTCCGGCTCTGGGAAGACCTTAGGGTCCAGGTAGTCAGTCATGACGGTAGCGCGGGAGCCAAGCGGCAAGACGGTGCCGTCTGAAAGTGTGACTTCCTTTTCCATGATACGATGCATGGATGCGGTGGCGATGGGTCGAAATCTCTGGCTCTCGCGGATAAAACTGTCCATCTTTTTAAGACGGCTCAGGCTGGTCTTTGCCCAGCCATGCTCACCGACGACCTCGATGATTTCTTGACGGAGCGGTTCGATGACCCAGGGAGACTCGCAAATGTCGAGCATGAGCTGCGTTGTCGTCTCCGAGGTGGTGTGGATGGCGGCCAGCGATAGGGAAAGCTGGGCAGCGACATAATCAATCTTGCGACCATTGGAGACTTCATGCAACCACGCGATGGCGTCAATCTTCCTCTCGGGCTTCTCACCCCTATCGAGGGCCTGTCGCACAGAGGCCACGCGACGCCTCACCTCGGGGTCAATGATTTTGTGCGCGTCACGGACGAAGCGGCGACAATTGCGGCACTGCGGGATGACCCAGTGCACAAAGGGCCGCAGGAGGGTTGGGAACATGTGCATGATTTGGGAGGCGATGAAGAGGTTGATGGTATAGCTCTTGGCAATTTCGAGCCAGCGCTCGTTGCGGCAGAGGTCGACACCAAGGAAGACGCGCGAAGTGAGGCGCGCGACCAGGTCGAGGACGCAGTCTTTGATCTGCACCGTATGCCATTCTTGACTGTCGCCGAGGAGTCGGTGCAAGGCGTCGGTCGTCTCGTTGACAAGATCGTCCGTCACCAGTGTCAATGACTGAGTGAGCTTCACTCGCACCACCTCCTGCATCAAAGTATCATCTTCGAGGCCCTGGCGCATCGGTTCGAATCCTGGATACTCGGTGAAGAAGTCCTGTCGTTGGCAGCACGAGTAAGTGAGCTGCTGGTAAAGGCAGAAAGGACGCCATCAGCTGGTATGCCGCAGGACACAAACCTTGGTGAAGGCTTTGTTGAGGTTCATATGAGCATGACTTCGAAGCTCTTCGGCGAATTTGTTGGGCAGGATGATCTTGGGGCCAGTTCCCGTCATGACCTGAAAGGCGCCCGAGTACTGCATGACGTAGTTTAGAGAAGGTTCTTGACGCCTCTCGCGCCGCTTGCGCAACGACAGCGTGGCTCACCTTGTGGACTGCCTCTTCGAGAATCTGTCTCCCGTAGAACATCCAGCTGATCTTGGGGTTGCGCCCATCGGCTGAAGCCAGAGGGAACCCCTTCAGCGGCCTCTCTCCGCGGACGATGGTGTAGGCAATATAGGCGACAATGGTCAAGGTGATACCCACGACTGAGAGGGTCAGGTTCTTGAAAGGAACATTGCCTACGACATTGAGGAGTTCGTGGAGCGACATGATGACAGATTTCACTACCCGGGGGGTGGGAAGCAATCGTGGAGCGCGCGATTGGATGACCAAATCAGTCAGGAGCCCGCAACAGCACAAACACACTCCAGATGGAATAGAGAGGAGAATAAACGTCGATCTTCAGTCTCCGGAGCGCGTATAAGTAAATCGGAACAGTGCCTCCCCGCTGATACGGGCATGGGAACAGCATAAGACCAGGGGCATGGCTCGCTGCGAGGGGATGCAACCAAGACGCACGGCTCGCTACTGTCTCGTTGCGACTCCGACGAAGGTCAGAAAGGAGACAGCAGGACGAAAAAGAATGAACAGCGCCAAGGAATCACGTTGGGCAGGTCGCGCGGACTCGGTTTCTGGCCGGCTGAAACCTTCCGAATGGCCTAATCCAGGGCTTTCTTCCTTCAATTTCGCCCACCTCATTAAGTTCTTTTCTCGAACGCTTCAAACCAATGCTACCTGCCTCGGAAGACCCGTATTCGGGTCAAGCCCGGAGAGCTCTCCATGGCCTGCAGAGTATGCTCTTCGACCATCCCTGTCCCAACGGCAGACCCAATGTGGAACTCGCTTGAACGATCCCGGCCGCGATAAGCAGTCGACAGCAGGCGGGGGGGGGGGGGGGTGTGTGGGGGTGCGGTGGGTGGGGGGGGGGGGTGGGGTGTGGGGGGGGGGCGGTGGGGGGGCGGGGGGCGGGGGGGGGGGGGTGTCTTTACGCTCTGCAAAGCCGACAAGGATGAGAAAAGAGGCGCTGCAGGTCATCAATACAATCTGACAGCAAAAACAAGAGGTGACGTGAGATGAGTTTAAGACAATTTACTTGCATTAACCTGGATTGACGCAGATCTACACCCCAAACTGGTGCTTTTTCGGCGAAATCTGGCCACAAAAGGAGGGAGCGAGTTCTAGAGCGGAAGGAACTGATCACTCCTGCGTCCACGAACACGTGTTGCCTGAGTCCGGCAGCCAGGCAAGGAAAGAGCGAGGGAGGGGGAAGAGTGCTCGCTTCCGGCCGCGCACACACGCACACGCACACATAATTACACACACATGCGCTTCGTACGGAGTACGCACACGCATGCACTCGCATGCACATACGACCATTGCACCAACACACGCACGCTCACGCTCACGCCCAGGTCCACGCTCACATGCCGAAATACCCAGCAGCATCATGACCACAACACCATCCGTCCGTCCCAGGTTGCTCTTCGTCGGAAAACAAAAGACACCCGCAGCGTCGTGTTTGAATCCTGAGACTCACCGGCTCCGTCTTGTTCAGCTCTCCGATGCGCAGTGTTACCTGACCAATTCAATCCAGCCCGGACAAGCGAGCAACGAGGGGGGGTGACATGGTCGGGCAAGCCTTGCGAAAACAGAAATCCCCCCTCTTCAAAACATTTCCCCGTCGCTCCAGTAGGTAGCGCTCATGCATCCCTACCCGAGCTCGGAGTGCTGGCCCCTCGTCACCCAGGACTCTGGTTCGCGCAGCCATTGTTGTGTTTCCCAGCGAGACGGCTAAAAGGGATTTCAGCTCCGAGACACAGTAGTATTCTCCGTGCCTTGAGCCTCGTGGTGCTGCCGCCTCCCTCGCTGTCACGCTACACAGTGCTCCCTCGTACTGAGGACTGCCAGTGTTCTAGCTGCGACTTGTCAACCATGTCTGAGCGCCGGAGATGGAGGCACTGTCGAGAGACAAGACCACACCTGCTTCATCTGGCCCCCAAGATTCAACGCCTCAGTCCGACGCGCGTGATCGGCTTTCTTGTTCCTGCCCCAACAGAATCGTGTCTCGTGGCGTCGGATCTGCATAATCGCTCATGTCGACTGGCAATAATGTAGCGCCACTTGCGCGACACATCAAAGTCTTGCTATCACTCTTATCTCAAAGAAATATTTAGGGACGGGGAGTTGATCTACTAAATGTACCTCCCTACGCGTCCAAGATTGATGCTATTGGACGACTCTCACGCTTGGCTTCACGCTTGGCGCACCTGTCGAGCATCATGCACTTCGTCACCAGACGTTCTGTTCCGCTTCAATTATCTCCACGGAATGGATGCATTTGTACACGTCTGATGATCTTCCGCGATGCCACACCAGTCCGACAGTTCCGGAGTCTAGATCTTCGTGGCAGCAGCCTACCACCGCTCTCAACGGTTTCTTGACGTGCATTTGAGATCTCGACGAGTCGAGCCCAATGCTACACGAGGCAACCTTGGAAAGGTGCAAACGGACACACCGAATGGCCGTGGTGTTTGACTTGTATAATCGCCGAGCATGCTTGCGATAGCCAAGTCCTGGTGACGGCATGCCCACACGGGAAGGTAGCAATAGGGGGACTACCTTAATGCCTGCCCGCTGCCATCATACCAGTGGACACGCAGCCCTCGTCTCTGACTTCAGCCCTTCAATTCATCGTGACTGCGTGGCGTGACCAAGGGCTTTCCGCCATCATTCCATGCGCAGAATGGCGCTCCAAGAGGCAATGCTTTCGAATCCCACCCCTGAATTGGTTCCTGAGTTGACCGAAATGAAGGACACAAGTGCCTGGAGCTTCTCAAAGAGGTAACAGAGCTTTCATTACCAGCTTCATGCATCAGGTGCATATATCACGTCAGGCCCGGGGATGCAGTGGAGATCGCTCGAGAAGCACTCCAGACGAGTAGTGTGCCCAAACAACGTGATGGGTTTTCAACTCTCATGCCTGCAGCTGTAATGACGGAACCCACAGTCATGCAGAAGTTCACGGCGTCTTGCATCCACGTGACGTCAGGTGAAATGATGTGGATGCTTGCCTTGAGCAACCGAGTTTTCCTGCAGATTGTCTCAGTTGAGAACTGTGAGGCGACCGCCTCCCTAGTCGGCAATGCGGAGCAAAGCAGATTACACGTGAAAGATGACAGAGCCGTGTGCGTACGGCTGAACATGACAAATTGTTCTTTGTGAGGATAACACATTTGGATGTATCATGATCTGATGTCTTCAGTCTGAGATGAAGGGCTATAGTAAAGTAAGCAACATGAAGTGGACAGAGTTATTAGTCCAAAACCGAAACAACGCATTAAACGTGTTGAAGACGGTAAAAGAAGACAAGAAAAATAAAAAGCTTAGACATCAAAGCGAGTGCCGACCTGTGTGCAAGGATACCAGTCCCCATCTCATTATCTCAATTTGTTTGCCTGCAAAAAGTTTCCCCCCCACGCCATTCTCCCTTCAGTTACGCAGCTTGATGGCGTCCCTGTCGTCCAGCATCTTCTGTGCGCGCGCGGCGTACTTGCCGAGCGCCATCATGGGAAAATAATGCCGGTAAAGAGTGTAGCCGATGTAGAAGTGCTTGGGGAATCCCGTCCCCGTGAAGATGGTCTCGGGCCACGACCAGCCCTTCTCCTCGGGGGCTTGAGTCGACACGAGATGGGTGACGGCGGCCACGACCGAAGGATCATCCACCTCGCAGCTGGTCAGAATACCTGACAGTCCCCAGGCCGTCTGCGACGGCGTCGACGGCCCTATGCCGGCCACGGAAGGGTCCTTGTACGTTTCGAGGCTCTCGCCCCAGCCACCGTCGCCGTTCTGCATCCTCTTGAGCCAGCTGGTGCCGGCGTCCATCATGTGCTGCACCGTCTCGTTGCCGCGCGACCAGTACGCGAGGCCGTTGAGGACATGGCACGTCCCGTAGATGTAGTTGGATCCCCAGCGCCCGTACCAGCATCCGGCGTCTTCCTGCTGACCGGCCAGGTAATACAGAGCCTTTTCGGCCGACGCGAACATAAGGTCGATCAAGGCGGCATCGGCGTGGTGCTTCTCGGCCGTCTTGATGACGAGTCCGTACGCCTCGAGGATGCGCCCCGTCACGTCGGCCGACGACGGATCGCACAACGCCTCCAGGTCGCTGAAGGGGATCTTGTTGAGCCAAAGCCGGTCGTTCTCGGCATCGAATGCGCCCCAGCCGCCATCGGGGTTCTGCATGCCAAGAATCCACCGCAATGCCCTCGTGACGGCGAGGGAGTCCACCGCGGCCGGGTTCTGCACCATCATACACAAGACGGCGGCGGCCGTGTCGTCCGTATCCGGGTACCACGAGTTGAAGTACTCGAAGCTGAAGCCGCCCGCTGTCGCCTGCGGCCTGTACACCCTCCAGTCGCCGACGGGGCCCGTCTGCTGCTGCGCCTTGATCCAACGGACGGCGTCGATGATGCGCTCATCGTTCTTGTCCACGGCGCCGGCCAAGCAGATCCCGCGCGTCATGAGCACCGTGTCCCACACTGGCGAGATGCACGACTGTAGCCGTTTGCCCCCGGCGGCGTCCTGCCATGTGAAGCGCTCCAAGGCCTCGATGCCACGTACCACGCGCGGGTCGGTGGGCTTGAAGCCCTGCAGCAGCATGGCTTGTACGCCCGCATGCATGGGCGGCACGATTCCCGCCCAATCCCCTTCGGGCTCCTGGTGCTCGACAATCCAATCCATGCAGCGCTTGAGCGCGTAGCGGCGCAAGGGGCCCCTCCTCAGGCCACCGAGGAACCACATGGCGGTGTCAAAGGCCGTGATTGCCATGGAAAGCAGGTCCTGGCCCGGCGTCTCGAAGATGGGCTTGCTGTACGGAATGTTCTTGTTGCGGGGGTCGAGCCACAGCTCATCCAGGAACTTGTTGTTCTTGGACACCCCGTTGGGCAGAGCGTAGGTGTTTTCGTGGTGCCGGATGATGAACAGTGGGATGAGGGTCGACCGCGCCCACGACGACAGACGGTAGACGTTCATGGGTGCCGAGGGTGGGAGGAAGATGACTTCGGCCGGCAGCTGTGGCACGTACTCCCAGGGCCAGAGGCCGAACTGGGCCAGGAAGATGCGCGTAAAGATGCGCACTTTGGCGGGGCCGCCAGCCTTGCGAATCCAGGCGCGGGCCTTGCGCATCCGTGGCTCATCCGGGGACACGCCGAGGATCTTCAGCGCGAGGTATGCCTCGACCGACGTGGAGATGCATCCGGGGTAGTAGGTGGCGATGGACCAGGACCCGTCATCGTTCTGGTTTGTGAAGAAGTACTTGATGTAGAGGGCGCTGTCCGGGATGACCTTGCCCATGGACTGGTAGAAGAAGACGTGTTCGGCCGAGAGGGTGGCATTGGAAATCAGCTCGCCGTACCAGTGCGTGTCGTCCTTCATGATGTTGAAGGCATAATCGGTGGCCTGAGACAGCACCGTCTTGGTCTTGGCCACAAGATCGGCATCAGGAACATGTTCCTTGAAGCCATTTTGTTTCAACGCAGGCTTGGCCATGGTTGTGAAATGTGAGTGAGAGTCGTGTGCTTATGAAGAAGCGAGTGTGGGGAGTGTGTTAATCTGCTTCACCACCAAACCAAGCAGTCAAAGTAGACGACGATGTCCAAAAACAAAAGGCGGGAAACGGAACGACTGAACGAAACATGCATGTAAGAAGTCAATCTCTTTCTCTCGGGGAAGAAAAAGAAGGTAGGGGGAGAGAAGGGGGGGTGAGGAGGAAGGCCAATGGTGTCAAAGAAAAGAAAGCAAGTGCAGATCTTTGAACGAACCAGAGCGAGCAACAGGAGGAAGAAGAGCAGCACAGAGCCATTTCTATATCTATCAATATATCTCCGTTTCGCCTCACCCTTCGGGCGCGGCTTTGGTCCATTCCCGTCTCTCCACCACGTCCTTCCTTGTCCCCCGGTTCCTCTGCCAAGCAGTCCGTCATTACATGTGAAAACGACGAGGGTGAACGACAGAGGCAGAAACATATGGCCTCGCCCGGTACGGTACGGTACCTGTCCTCATGACATGAGGCGATGTCACAACACGCAGGCAAATAAGTACGGGCCCCGTCAGGCTGAGAGAAAGAACCCATGCAGCGAATACTATGCAGATCACTGCCGTTCTTCCATTTTCCGGTCCACGGCCTCCACCCTCCTTCCCGGTCAAGTCACTGCCTCCTCACGCTTTTCCCACTCCCCTCCTTCTCTTCCCCAGGATGAACCGCAGAGGCAAGGATGAGAAATGGTCCCGATGTCAAACCTATTCCGCATGTCTCAGGTGAACTGCGGCTCGGACACGCCGTGCGGAGTATTATGGCTCGTTTTTCTTCTTCTTCATTAATTCCATCACGGTTCGTAATGTCTTGGCTTTGGGGCACGAACATGAGGGAAAAGTCCAAGCCCAAATTGAGAGAAAGGATCGAAAGGGGAAAAATGTAGTCTGCGAGCCGACTGCGACTCCATTATCTTCCGGGGTGTGCTTAACTTTCACACCGGGAGCAGGGGGCCGGGAATATCGGGGAGAGGGGGGGGGGGGTGTGCGGGAAAGACGATTTCCGGTCAAAATGGGGCGACATGTACGACTTGACCGCATCATGGAGTTGGTTGAGCGCTGAGAGAAAGTCAGAAGTGTCAGAGCGATCGGGGGGCTTTTGCTGTTTTTCCTTGCTTATCGGTATGGAAACGAGATGACGAAGTCTTGTAAGCATCCTTTTGTGGCTGGCTGATGCGTAATCTCGGTCGGGATAGACAATGGTGATCATGTACTCCGTTCACACCACCCACCTCACATGCTTCCCGGGTGCATATCTCCCTGGCCCCGCTGAAAAGTCGGCATTGAGAGTTCCGCCTTTACATCTTCTCTCATTTGGACCGGACTGGGCTTTTCCTCTTGATGGAGAAGCCTGGACAGCCTTGTCGGGGTTTCTGGTGCTGTGTTGATCTATTGACCTGCGTTCTGGCCGATTACATGCGTTTTTAAATGATTAAAAAAAATTTATACATTCGCCCGGCCAGGTCAAGGCGATCATGTAACATGAACGCACATGCAGAAATCGTATAAGACAGCGTCGGCTATAGCCTATGAACCACCGGGGATCCCCATTTCCATTTGTTCCTTTTCTTCCTTCCACGGAGAGAGGGGGAAAGCAAGATAGCCGGCATCAGATTGTCGAAGCTATATCATACCTCTACCGGCTTACATATGGTGCATATATAGACGCCGTCTTCCGTTACTTCTCCGCCTCGATCTAGCTATTCTGCTCATCGGATCCTGTTCTGCCCTGCCGCAGCAAGCCCAACAACGTCCAAGAAAAGAAGGAGGCAAAAGCCAACAATAACAAGCCCGAAAGAAAAATAAACAAAAAATAAAACGCCGACCACAAAGACCTGCGCACACCATTCGCAGTCATGGAACCGGCCATTGCACTCTTTGCCACCACGGCTGCGACCTACCTTCTCGCCATCTTCATCATCGACACTCTCCGATCCTGGTTGACCTTCCGGCGTCACATGTCATGACACTTGGGTCACAAAAGCATCTAAAAACCCGCCGCAACTGCATCGTCCCTTTTTTCGTGTCTTTCCTCCTTCCTCCTTCTGCTCCGCTCTTCCCCGAATGGGGACGAAAAAACCCGGACGTTATTGGCATGAGCTGGGATGCAGTCAACCACAACCAGCGGGTCTGGGTGTCTGGTTTGGGCAGACCTTGCGATCGGGATTTATTGTTTTTTATTTTTTATTTTACTGGGCCATGCACTGCAAATGGGTAACGCATGCACGGTTTGGAAAGGGACAGAGAGGGAGAAAAGAAAAACCAAAAAAGAGAAGGGAAATGCTGCGTCGGGTTCAACGCAGCATACGCCCAGCAAGAGGGTGGGGGTAAACGGAAAGAATACAACGGCAAGTCAAGTCGACACGTGTATCGGCGGGCGGATAAGAAAGCGGCAGAGAAGAGAGGTTCTTCGAGACTCACGACTAAGCAATCATCTTTTTTGATTGAGCCGCCTTCCTACGGACCCCCCCCCCCCCTTTCCCTGGCCTGGAGGGTCAGCTGGGGCCGGTACGCAAAACAATGTGTGCTGCCATGGCGGACAATCTTGGAAGCCGATTTGTCCAAGATGGAATGGTATCCGGAGAGGGGACCAGGAGGCGAATGGGCGGGCGAAAAGCGCAGCCAAGATGCAAAGTCGCATTCTAGAATCAACGCCACAGATTCGGGGGGCCAGCTGAGGGATGACGACTCTATTTCTTTGCACATTGTTAGCTATTACTCTTGGCAGACAGTCATAGCAGATTCACAGAAAATAACCCTTTCTCACCCCCTCCCTTCCTTGCTTGGATTCGTTTCTCCGGCCGGGAAACCCATGACTGCCGATTGGAACATGATGAACGACGCCACGCGCGACCGTCTGCTGCACCCCATGACGGAGCAAGCTTCCCAAAAACGTGCGACCCGACAGAAAATGTTCCCAAGTCCAGAATGTGCCTTTCATGCATCTCGTGCAGGTCCATCGACCGATTGGGTGCATAGCCGCAGATCCTGATATAACCGGGTGCAATATACGACAATGAGGGAGTGGTAATGCGCATGTACCATGTGTGTACGGAGTACCACATGGAAATCCATAGCCGCGGCCAATATCAATGAGTGCATCTGCGGGCAATTAACCGTGTGTGTGTGTGATCGCGGTGCCAGACCAAACATCGGCAACGGCCCGGATATCTGGGATGCATCATCGCCCATCTAAGACATATGTAGTATGTTACGCGTGTCATGCTTTATTTCTCGCGTCAGATGCGAGCACGTCATTGAGATGACAGCCGCAGCGGAACAACAGAGGAATTTTCAATAAAATGGAAAAAAAAAGGCCCCAAATGCTGACATACATCGAAGGGGTCTTGACAGAGGCCGGATACGACAGGACCACCCTGACGTGTGTGAGTGGGTATGCGGGATGGGACGGGAACGAGAAAAGCAAAGAAAAAGAAAAAGGAAAAAGACCAAGACAGAAGTTCGGAACGGATATGGCCGCCATGATCCTGTGTCATCGTCAGGTCGGCCTCTCTCGCCATTTTTCTTTCGGCATGGCCAGGGCCGGGACGTCGGCTATGCAAAGCATGTGATCGTGCGAGAGGACGATAGATGAGGGGGAAAATAGAAAAACTTTGGAACAATCGAAACGCACTTACAAGCTGAGCTCATCGCCCACCAATCATCCCGTGCGCCGTCAAATGTCGGGTGAGACTTTCTTGCCCAGCCTTGCTCACCCATGAGAGCTTATGAGCGACTTATGCCGCCCTCTTTCGCATCGCCTCTATCCCGCCGCGCTCATACCATCATCGCACCACTTGCTGCCTGGGAGCGACGATTCAATCGAGCCCAACCCCTGCGACGGATTGATTCCGCCTTTCGGTGTTTGACATGCTGATCGCCACGAGGACTCTGCCCCGACCGATATCGATAATGCCGCGGTCCGAACGGAAAGGGAATACAAGGGGGGTAGACACCCTGTTCGCGAAATAGTCGAGCACGCGACGGCGCCCATGTGCATAGTTGCCCAGCTGATACGCCACAAAGGCGTTTGTGTGTGTCTGCGTATCAGGACCGTCGCTCGAAGTAGTAGTATGCGATCAAGGAAATACCACTATGACTCATGTTACCCCTGCCAAGCTTTTCGACATGGAGAAACTTGCACGATAAATCGTGCCCTGCGGTCATGCTTGTCTCGTCAAGAACCAAAACCCCTGCTGACCACAATCAGTACCCTCCCACCACACTGCGTCCAAGCCCCAGCAGCGGTCCGAGGACACCAGTAACAGGGTCAGAAGATGTCGAACCTCGTTCGTGTGCGTGGCAAGGATGCGACTCAACCCGCAGGTCAAGCTGAGGGAGACTGAATGGCTGCAGTCCAGAGGTTACCAATAGAGGGTCTCTTCCCCCGATGCGGCCCTGCCTTCTTCAAAGAGAAACAAGCATACCATTCCGTTAGTTTCCCTTCGCTCATGCATTACAACCAAAACAGGAAGCTCAGGAAACAAGTTCCTCTGAAGCTAATGGATAGCCTCCTTTCTAACCCCTGCCCGCCTCGCACCAGAACGACGTGACCATTTTGTTCTCGGAAGCAGCGGGCCCGGGAAGGGCAGATTTGCGACCGTGGCGGAATGTAACAGCAATGAAGGACAAAGGGTATGAGAGACAAGCACGGTAACCTGCGCGGAGACCCTCAGTTGACAAGAAGATACGTCATGCAGGCTACGCTGACTGCCATCAGACACGATGTCACACATGGAGCAGAGATTGCACCTGCAATGTCAACTGATCAATCACTTTCGGTACGGAGACCAGCCGAGCGTGAGTCTTGCAGTTGCGGGAGCGTTCAGCTGCCAGGGAACGAGGCGGTACGCTTGGAACTAAAAAAAGAAGTTATCGAGGAGAAAAAGAAATACCTGCCGGGGTGCGCAAATCGGAGATAAAGTGCCTACTGATAGACCTTAACCACGTCTTCTCCCTTTCTGACAAAAACGCGGCTGTCGGACCGGCGACAAGGTTGATTGAGGGACTGCGGCTGGAAACCGACGAGTGTTGTCATGTTGAACGGCCGTATGTCCTGATTTGTGTTGAAGGACAGCTGCATCTTGGTCGGTTAACGCAGGAGCAACGCAGCCCAGTGGCAACATGGTCGTCATGGTCGTTCAATCACGAAGGTGTGTCAGTGGATTTGGACCCCGGTCAAGGGAATAAACATCATTATGGACGGGGCCAATAATAGCATGTGTTAATAAAAGACGAGCATGCACAATGGCAGATCGTACATGTACATACCTGCATCGCAGAGAGTCAAAAAAGCGGACTCCCCCTTGGGGCTCCCCGGATACACGCTTTTGGCATCATGCCTCTTTTCTGCATTATCGGCCCGAGATCCAATGAGATTGTCAGCAGCGGCTCTTTCGGGCAATGCAGTTAGCCGCAGGGCTGTAACCCAGAACAATCCCTGGCGCCGATCAGGCAAGAATCAGCTCACATGTCTGCCATGCAATGCTCGATGCACCGTGAAGCAGTGAGGGAACAGCATCCCGGTGTGGCTCCGCTGGCTCATACGTCGTGCTGCGGCTGCATCGCGACGTGTCTGCAGCTGGCCTTTCTTCTCGTGTTCTGGAATTGCCTTGCCTTAAAGGGCCTGGACGTAACCTGACCGTTGGCAAAGCCATCTTCAACCCGGTTCTTCCGTCATCATTCATGCCCCAGTGGCCACGGCGCGCTGCCATCGATACTACGCGCCCTGCGTGCCGCGCTCCGAGCACCATCGAGAGGGTTATCTTTGATGCCGAGGAGTCTTGGTCGATGGCATCTTGCTTCAAGACTCCTCGGCATCTTACTTTACTCGGACCATTCGCCCATTTTGGTCCATATCGACGACAACTATGCAACGACGGGCTGGTATCGTTTGCGTCTTGTACATGCCGTTCAGTGTACATGCAAGTGGTCGGTTCGGAAAGAGAATATTCGAGTTGTCCGGAAGACAGCTGTTGGCTAGGTCGCTGACCGACAATGTCAATGGTTGATTGCCAGGACCATACCTGCGGCCGATCATGCCATAAGACGTCACTGGCCAACAAGAGCTAGAGATGCGCCAGCGCTGCCAACGTCGTGTTAAGGACTCCTCGGAGTAATCAATCATTACAGGCAACGGTCGAAAGCACAGATCGGTTCATGTCCAGAGCATGATTGCAATCTCCTCGTATGGGTCTTTCACCATTTGATACGGACACTGGGGTACTCAAGGATAGGACTTTCGTCTCTAGCACGGTTGGTGCTCAATAATCTTATTCATTCCGCAGGTCTGTATGGCCGCAGTCGGCCGTCTCGTTGCTGCTGGCCCGTCGCTGAGACCAGCGTGATGCTGTTCTCCACGCTCGATGATAGTGCTGCTTTCACGACGGCTAAAGTTTGCACAGCATATGAGGGACGTCCGTCTGTCTCAAGCAGTGGCCTTACCATGGCCATGTTGAGCGGCCTCGAGAAACCCCCTTTCCCCATGTAAATCTTGCGATGCCGGAAAAATCGATGACGGAGCCGTGTCCGATATTTCTACCGCCTGGGTCATTTGAGATTGCTATTGGCGTTTGCAGGGGATGCACTCGGTCCAATAGCCCGGCAAGCGGTTGGCCTCAAGGTCAACGTGTTCAATAATCGGGCCGGTCACGCGTGTTCACACACTGATTGCCCTCACGAACTATATTGCTTGATTTCCGTCGTGCCCTGAGCTCTGAATCCCTGCCATGAAGATTGTCATATCACTGTGTTAGATCCCAGCTTCTCCAGACATACATACTGGTACCAATCTTATCGACGTAATGAGGGTGTGACCGAGACCAGGAGGGCCTTGGCCAGTTCGTTGAAACCCCCACTGTTGCAGCGGCGCCGTCGGCGAAGCTGATAGCAAAGTCCCTCAAAGAGCAGAGCAGGGATCAAGTGTCATAGAATGCTGGAGATGCCACTGTATTTTTGCCAAGCTTCAGAAGCACAAGGTGGCGCAAACAATCGGCAGACTATTCAGCCCAGTGGCGTCAAGGAGCTTTGAAGTTGTCCATGCCATAACCGACCTCGAAAGTACCGAAACTGAAAGGACAAGTAGCGAAGCTTCAATTCGCCGTCGGCGATCGCATTGAACAGGGAGGCCACCCGCGATTGGCGCACTTATCGCCTGGACTTGCACTGCTTGATGTCGTTGTCCAGAGAAGAGAGCGCATCACACCAGAATGGCGATGATTTTATCTCCGGATTCGCTTCCCCTCAACGTGTACAGAGCGATGGCCATTTTGGCTACTGCACAATGCGCTGATGTTGACCGCCGGCCTACATTTTGCAGCTTAAGCAGACACAAGATATAGCCTAGATGAGCCACTTGTGGGCGTGGTGTGAAATGCGAGCGCAACCCCCCGAGGCCGTACCGCGTCGCACAACGGTCATACGAGCTTGATGACCATCCCGTCAGCAGGACCTGAGTCGATCTCCCTGCCACTCTGCGCTTTCTCGTTGATCGTACTCGTATTGACATCCGACGCCAGCACCATTGCGGCTGGCGCTAGTTACATCCCGTCGCGGGGGTCCGGGCGAGGCCGATCGTGCAAGACTGCATCCCGTAGGCCGCTGTGTTGGGCGGCGCTCGCAGCGGCAGATTCCGCAATGCCGGACCCGAGGCCACCGGAATCGCATGGGCGTGACCGACTGGACGAGAGACATCCGAAGCGAATTCAGTCGTCAGATCCTCTCTGCCGCCGCCCAACGCAAACAGGCAAGGCTCAAACTCTTCTCATTCCTAACCCTGTGGTCCTTTTTGGGTGATCCTCTGGTCCGCAAGCATGGCACTTCCCAGGAAAAGTGAGTCCCAAGACCATTAAAATGAATGGAGTCAAGCAAGTAGCTTGTGAGTCTTGGAAGTCGGATCTTCTATTGCGAGCGCCTTTTAGTCAGTACTGCGCTTCCAGCTGATAAGTCTGAGGCTTTGCGCCCCGAGGATATGCACACCTACGTCTTGTCCCGGTTGATGTCCGGCTGGGCCTATTAGTATTAAGGTTTTGATTAGCGAACACGAGCCAGTCGTGGCGCTAGTCGTTGCGAATTGAACTGGTTAATGAACCTTCGCGCTCAAGCCGCTTCCAAAAGAAAAATGCAAATAAAGAGGCAGATCCCTCCACTTCTTCCGGTCGATCCGGTCAATGTCGCGAAAGCATCAGTCGGTTGAAAGATGAAGGAAAGCGAGATGGAGGTGATACCCATACCGCTGTACGACCTCACTCTACCCGCCAGAAAGCTCCGGACTCGTACATTCTTCATCGTGAACGCCGTGTTAGACGAGCAATTGTTGCGAGAAACCTTGGATCTTCTCATTCGCCATCATTGGCGCAAACTAGGTGGTCGAATCATAGAAAAACATGGCAGGCAAGCCGAGTACCACGTGCCCAGGCAATTCGACGAAGATCACGCGCTCTTCCAATGGACCTCCAAACGGTTCGACCATTCGATCAACCTGACAGCTGCGCCAATTCGATATCCAGCGCAAGATGAGGGACCGTTGTTTTTGCCACCAATTCGCACAGTAGACGGCTGGTTCAGACCAGCAGACTGGCCGTATGGCAAGAGCGACGACGGTCCCAACACTCCTTTCCTCCTTGTTCATCTATCAGTCTTCTCGGATGCCACAGTCATCGCGATCAGCATCCCTCACATTGTTGCTGACCAGATGGGTCTCTCCAATATCATGAAGGCATGGCTAGGTCTAGTACACGGGAGAGACCCCCCAGCCATGGTCGGATACGAGGGCGATATCCTGCCAGGAAGCGGAAAAGCTTACGAGGACTACCCACGGAGCCAAATTTGTCGCAAAGGTCGACAGAGAGTCCGAAGATGGGGTGAATATCTTTTCGTGCTATGGTCCTTCATCCCTGAGCTGGTGATGCATCCGAAGGAAGAGCTCTGCGTTCTGTTCTTGCCGCTGAACCTGGTACAATCCGTTAAAAACCGTATTATCAAACAAATACAAGGAGAGCATGGCGACTGCGCGAAGATCAGCGATGGAGATGTCATTACCGCAATTCTCGTCAAGGTTTGGAAACGCATATAGAGATCGTCTTGACTTGGTCGGCTAACGTGAGGATAGTTTTCTCGGATGTACCACAAAAAACCTCAAATGGTCACAATTTCGCAAACGATCAACCGTGAGTCAGGCCGTCCAGAGAGAGCGGCTCAAGCTGATATGGTAACTTGGTAGTCCGTGGCGTTGTTCCTGAACTCGAACCAGAGAAGCACGAGGCTTTCATACACAATGCACTGCATGCTGCCCAGGCTCGCTTGCGTTTGGACCCGTCTACGCCGTTGAGCGAGATTGCATATGCGAATCGAAAAGCAATTCAGGTAGCCAAGGACGCATATGATATTGAAATTGGCATGGGTGTTGGTCGAGAAATGGCTCGCCGAGGTCAGTCGATGCATACATGCGAACCTTTTGAGCAATCATATGCTGTTGTCAACTGGTGCGCCGCCTGGCGAGGCCTCGATTTCAGTCCGGCCATCAAGCCTGGTGCAGAGCTTGCAGCAAAGCCGGCATTCCTGGTGCTCGGCACCAGCCTCTCGCGTGATACCCCTCAGAGATGTGCGTCCATACTACAACGCTGATCAATTGCCCGCAGTTTGTAAGAAAAAAAATGCTGACTGCTTCCTTAGTTCATTCAATGATTCTGTCGAGGACCGAACAAGGCTACTGGATCGACTTTGGTGCGGCGACCAGGACCATGGAATCGATCAAGGAATATTTGAAAAGGGATCCAAATCTGGAAGAATTGTGATGGTAGGCCCTCGTTGATAGAAACCGCAAACCATGTAGATTTGTATGTCTCGGGGCAGCAATCTGGCACAGGGGGGTATCAGGCGATTCTCTGGTCAGTTCGTCTGCCATTTGCGCTAATTCGGGTTCATCATGTCGAAAAGTCGAGAAATGCAATCAAGACCGAGTAAGCACAGTCGTTGATGAATAATATGGTGCGCGTCAGCAGGAGGAAAGAAGACACCGACAACTGGCTGCTGGCTGATCATGCAGTGATGCTATTGGTCAATAAGCAGACGCGTCCCCGCCTCGATCTGAGGCCCATCATTTTGTGCACGGGCTGCATAGGACATCATCATATCACCCTTACACCTCTATCTCTCATCATTTCTCATAATTGAAATGGGATTGCACATGACGATGCAATGTCCCGGCGGGACTTCCGCAAAGCTGACTTGACGATTCTCACACTTTTTCCACGTTTGCCTGTGTCGCGTCAGGCTTTGCCTCCATGCCCCGCGGCGGCGCCGCTCGTCCCGAGCTGAGGGAACGTCCCGTGGACCTCAGTATCGGGGGATGGGCCCTTCTTGTTGCTCGGATTCTTTGGATAAGTGAGTCACTCAGGCAGACGTGCCCGTACCATGACCTGGACGTTGACCTCCACCAGCGACCGGTCTTGTGGGAAAGGCAATTGGCAGGATACTCTCCGCGCTCAGTATCCGCGCCCAAGATGGGTTGACTTTGAAGGAATTCGTGGCCTTCCATGGCATGTGCGACTTTCAGTCTGGCTTGAGTCCGGTCATGATCCAAAATCTCGTGCCTTCCACGGCTGCGCGATGCCGGCGCTTCGCTAAAGATCAGGGCATTCATCACGCCGTCATTGAGCTTGACAACGGAGCCACTGCGCACTGGCTTGGTCCCCCCAAAGCTGCGCGTCATGTTGTCCTTTTCCACGGGGGCGGATACGTAACCCCAGCCCTCTCTCATCACATGGATATGGCTTCTGGGTTTGCGACAAGTCTGCCCAGAGATGTCGCCATCATTGTCTTGCAGTACGGTACGTGTAGTACGTCCAGTTCCTTCGTTGTGCACCGCTAGAATTGACTGACTTGTCCAGGCCTGGTTTCGGAAAAGGCCAATAAATATCCTAGTCAACTGCGGCAGGCCGTGGCCGTGCTTAATCATTTGCTATTTCATCAAAATATCCCTCCATCGTCCGTCATTCTCGTGGGAGATTCTGCCGGTGGTCACCTGCTCACTAGTCTAATATTGCACCTCAAATGCCCGAATCCGCAGGTGCCGCCTCTCCCTCTTTCAGAGAAACTTGCCGGAGCCGCCATCATATCGCCGTGGCTGAGCCTCTTCGCTTCAGCAGAGTCAATGCGAGATCACGACACATTTGACATCATTGAACCTGGTGCACTCGCGCGCTGGGCCAAGATGTTTCTGGAGAGCGCCCCGTCAGATCCATGGAATGACCCATTGACTGCTCCGAGAGAATGGTGGGACGATCTCCCTTTTGAGAGCATATTCGTCGTTTTTGGCGAGGATGAGCTTCTTCGGGACAGCGGTGCCAAGCTTGCCGAGATGCTCCAATCCGCGCACCCGTCCGTGTCGGCGCATGGTGTCGCCAAAGAAATCCATGTCTTCATGCTAACGAATCGACTTTTGTCTCTGAATCGTCGATGCGAATCCGAGTTCCTCTTCTCACAATGGATGGAAGATCGTTTCAAATTGTCGTAATGGTTTCTGATTTCGGCCAGCAGCACGACGACTGTACGCAGATCCTAGTATGTAGCGCGGAACCCCCACCGCTGAGGCATGTTCGAGTGACACGCCTGTTCAGCTGATTGATATACCTGTGTTTCAAGCCTGTGCTTTTTTTATTTGGCACAAAACCGGGGATGTTTATGTATACTTTTGAAGACAGTTTTCGGCCACAGGCGGAGTGAACTGGCGAAACCTGGAATAGACAAGACATCGATCCAGCTCGGCTCAGAGAAACATCGAAAGTATCGCTGCTCATGAGTCTCTGTTGGCCCTGGTGATGATGGATGTATACAGATGCGAGCAGCAGACAAGTTCGACTTACGACCAGTGCAAAGTTGTGCCGACATTCAGCCAACCAGCTGCTTGTCCTGCCCTCCCAGGCGCCGCAACCAGTAGGGAAAGAATGACACTTGATGCCACGTCGGCTATGTCACTGATGCAGCCAACATGGGAAGATCTGACTCTCGTTGGCCTGTGCTGCTGGCCTGGAGCGCAAGCAGACCGTGCCCTGCGCCGGAGTACCACTTGGTGTAGACCGCATCCTTACCATCTTCTTGAAGAATGAGCCGGACAATATCGCTATGCTACACAACTTAGACGTATACGTTGCGCCGGGGAAGGGGGGGGGCTGATTTACGAGCGGACTTCATGACCATCATTCGTCAGCTCTGCAATGTCTGTATTCGAAAGAGACTATGTGGTCGAAGCGGTTCAAAAGCAGCCCCAGATAGTCGTGGTTTTCCCAGGCGTGTGCCCAAGGTGCTATAGCCCAATGCCGACGATGGGAAATATCCCGGACGACTCGACGCCAGGGATATTCTGATTCTACATTAGGTAAGAGCTTAATATTGGATGTCAGTTGTCCTTGCGGTCAAGGTTTGGAGAGCCATTGACATGGTCTTAGATCTCTTTAGAGTAGAGAAAATACCAAGAGACAAGGAGAGGGGTTAATTTGATCGTTTCTGTAGGGTATTTTCGACGCGGATGCCTAAATAGTTCAGGGCAATGAGGCTTTCTACTTCTTGTTTCCTTGATTTTCTTTTCCCCCAAATAACTCCACGCCGATGAAGGTATCTAAAAAAAAAAAACGGAAACGGTCATATATTCAAATGTCTCTTTGGAGGAAGATCCGTACCCCATCCTGCGACGCGATAATGCATCGCATTGACGCGCGTGCGATTGAAAAGGCCGGCCTGGGCCGGCGATGACCTGGCCTTTTGTGGAGTAACAAAGCGGTTCGATATATCCGTGCTGGTCTTGACACCACAAGCAATGACTCGATCACGGCGCATACGTATTACTTATCCTGCATGATCCCGCAATGCAGTCAAGAATAATGTCATCGTGAGTGGAATGTCTCGACCTACTCGAGACGGAAGGATGTAGTTGGTGCATCACGTCGATGACATGCCAAGACTACTTCGCATCGCTAAATTTACATAATCTCTGAGCCGTGAGCCACAGGTGTCCCCAATTTCGACGAAGCTCCCTTTTTATTTTTGGAAGCTTTTGGTAAATGTATGAAGCTCAATATCGAGATATGCATACAAGTTTTCTTATCCTTTCATAAGTTGCAGACTTGTCGAAAGAAAAGCTAAAATTGATGTATCTTGAGTTTCGTCAGATATTTCGTGTGCTCCTCTTATTAAACGAAATTCGGAGTCAACCCGCAACCCACTCACTCTCTGTGTGTCGGACAGCCGCGGCGCGCTTGGCTGGCGGAATGCTGCGTCACGTTGAAAATTCATGATCCGGAAGATTCCGATGACCAACATGCGCGCAAGGCAACTGCACCGAAGAAGGCCCAAAGATCCGGGCTGTGTCGTGCTGAAACACTTCTAGCGCACGACAGCATCGCGACGAGTCAATGATTGACTCGATGATCCTTCATGGACATGGCCAGACCAGTCCGTAGACTGGCCAAACGAAACGAGTGCTCACGTCTCGCAGCGCCACCCCCACCAGTCAGGCCTCCAGGCGACAGCCTTGTCCAGCCCCACCAGTTGGCGGCGGCCCGTTTGGGGTCTGCGTGCCCGTCGACGGTGAGGGAAATGATCAACTCGCCTTGCTTGCCCTTGATTCCTACCCGATGCTTCCCAACCAGCTGCCTGTGCCTTGCAGCAGCCAACTTGTCGTTGCAACCCAGAGACGACTTGCACAGCCTCCCTCGCCCCTGCGTGACATCATTCGACGTCTTGACCCGTACTACGGACGACCGCTTACAGCCCCGATCCTTCCAGTTCCAAGACGAAGCTATTTCTGATTGCTGACGCCCGCTCTTGGCACTCGAGCTACGCAATAACCTCTCTGACGCCCCTGAGTCGCCCGCCCGTTGTGCCAAAGTCATCCATTTCCTCCATGAGCACCCAAGAGGTGCTTCCCAGGACGATTGAGAGCATCACTGTCCGGCACTGGAGCTGATCGACTCAAGCTCCCATGTGTGGCGCACATGTTCCTCGTCTCGCTGCCAACCAGAACAAGCTCATATCGCAGACAACAACGGGGTTTTGTTCCTGCGCGCTCCGGAGCCGGGCGGTTTCCCGCCATGGGTCGCGGCTCTGACTCTGTAGGAAGTCTCCTGGCCGAAATCGCGAATCTCTTGATGGAAGGCCTGCGCATTTTCAGTCTTGCCGACAAACGCCATTGGGGCCCTGACGAACATGCTCAACACCAAGCGCTCGAGGAGGCACTCAACGAAGCCAAGGGGGATTTCCAGGAGCTGTGTCCACTTGTGAATGGGCAAGCTCAGTACGAGCACGATCGAAACTGTAAGAAATGCACACAATCCAGACCGTGCCCGGAACAGCTCGTCAGTGGTCACCATGCTGACGTGACTTAGTCGAGACGATCCAAGAACTGAAGCCCCTACGCGCCGAGCTCCAAGCCCATATACTCTCGCTCAAAGATTGGATACGGTCAGGAGGACCGATCGATCCCACCTGGGTGCGCGAAACCCAGGGCCTTCAACGAAAGATACACCGTGCGCAATGTCGGGCAGCCAGGCGCGTCTTTACGTCGTCACAGGAGTCGTCGCAAAGGTGCCTGGGTGCTTTCATCGTGCGGAGAGCACAGAGAAGAATTGCCTCGTCACAGCCCCCACGGGGGCTCATCGACAAGGAAATCGAAAAACGACAGCTGGCCGAAGTCGGGGTTTGCACCAAGATTGGCTCGTTTAACCGTTTTGGCGATCAAGACATGGCTTTCATATGCGATTTCTGCGATGGACATTTGATATGGTCCGATCTCGACACGGTCCCGACGGAAAGGTCGACACCGTACTTGCCATCATCAAAGCCGAATGATCCACACTGGCAAGCGACGGGCTCGCCCATGTCAACCTCGGAGCAGAAACAGGTGATATTTGCACCTGTGGCTGTTGCAAATCACGTAGCGCCACTGCACGGAGACTGGCAGGCCCGACTGTACTGCCCATATTGCGAAGAACAGGCTCATCAACCGCAAGACGAAGACGATGAAGAGGACTTGTATCGTCCAAACGAGGAGTTCGAGGATGTCACGGCTCTGCAAGAGCATCTTGCGTGGCATCACCCCGGAACTCTCGCCCGCACCACCACCACCGGGGTCCTACCTGCAAGGGACAGCTGCCTGGTTATGTAGATCAGCCTCTTGATTTTGTTGTTCTCTTCTGTTCTTCCCCCTCCCCCTTTTTTCTCTCTCCCACAAGCTTGACCCTGAAGGGGTTTTTTTTTTAGCAAATCCCTGAACCTCATTCTTAGCGACGTCACGATGACAATCTTCTTCCGTTGTGCCTTCCAAATGATCCGACGACTTCATCATGTAAGATTATTATATCCAAATGTCTCTTTGTACATCATCATCATAACGGTGAAGGAAGTGGAATGACATCGGAGTGGGCCCAGACTCCTCTTCCTTGCACTTCTTTATAACCCGTCTTCTTGATCAAGAGGGCCCTGATAGAATACATTTTTTTTTTCTTTTGATGTTCCTCTGAGACGCCATGAACTGAGGCGCAGACGGCATTGAAATTCTTGACGCGTCTCGTCACGTCCCCTCCCGTGTCCCGTGATGTTCTTGTTCTTTTCTTTTAGAAAAACCGCATGTAGACAAATAACAAAATGAAGAAGCCCAAGGCAGCAAAAGGCCCATACTGTTTCAGCAGCAGCTCCCAATTGATGCGCACCGCCGCCCTCCTGTACTTCTTGCTATCATCCCTCAACCGACTACTGATCTCGCCCATCTTGTCCAAGCTATCCCCTCTGTAGAGCAAATCCTCAATATTCTTCGTCATGACCTTGGTCACGTCCCGCAGCTCATCGTTCAGTTTATCCAGGTTCTGCGCGGCCCTTGCATCCGCATACGTCGTCCTCGTCTTGGCAATGAAGTTGTCAAAATCCATAAAGGCATACGGACGGAGCGCGGGCGAGTGCACCGTCTGCGGGGGGTGGGTGGTGGTGAACTCGCGCGCGAGGTCGGCGAGGTACGTGAAGGCGAGCTTGCGCGGGTAGCTGGCGTCGCAGATGGTGAGGAAGACGATGTCGCTCTCGATGAGGTAGTGGACTGTGTGAGGGCCGGATTGGATGGAGGCTTGGGGCTCTGAGGTGCGGGAGAGCTTGCGGAGGACTTGGCGCGTTTGGTGCTTGATTTCGGAGGGGGGGGCGGGTTGCGAGTCGTCGACGGATGCGCAGAGCGGGACGCCTAGGGGGGGGGTTAGAATGTTGGAATTACTGTGAGGATGAAGGGAGGGTACTGACCGTCGAGACGGCTTATTTGGGTTTCGCGAATCATGGCGGGTGGTTGTGAAGAGAGGCAGGACGGCGACGATGTGTCGGTTTGGGACTCGGGCGTGTGGTGATGCGCGCGGGCGTGTTGAAGATGGATGTTTGACGGGGCAGGCGGCAGGCGGGTGGGTCCCTGTATCGACTTGCCACGTTGGGTGTTCATGCAGGGCTGGGGGGGTCTCCTCCCACTGGCTCCCAGTCGACTCGGGCCATTCGATGCCACCAAACGGCTTTCAGAACATGAACTCGAGAGGCGAGGCATGATCGGTATTTAATGCCATGGCATGACGTACATTACACTCAAGAGGCGAGGCATGTTTGGCATTCAATGTCACGGCTGCAAGACACACACCCGAAAGGCAATAAGGTATGTTCGGCGGGATAGTGTCTCCTCCTAGTGGACTCGGGCCATTCGATGCCACCAAACGGCTTTCAGAACATGAACTCGAGAGGCGAGGCATGATCGGTATTTAATGCCATGGCATAACGTACACTACACTCAAGAGGCGAGGCATATTTGGCATTCAATGTCACGGCTGCCAGACACGCACTCGAAAGGCAACGAGGCACATTCGGCGGGATAATCGATGTGAGCAATTGGCACGTCACCGCAGCATGGCGTCGGCTCGTCCAACTGGCACCTTTGAGGCGTCATGGTGATTCAAGCCAACGACGCATCAATTGAGCCAGCACATGCGGCGAAGAGGCGCACATCTTGCCAGCAAGAAGATGCTACGGCTGCTTGCTGATACTGCTGGCAACAGGACGGACAACGATGACACCCGTCCGATTTGGTAGGGCATAATGGCAAGTTCCATGCTTCAACTCACATCCAAGTCACATCCACCCATGAATCCGAGCGCTCAGGCTCTGAATATTTACTTCAGTATTATCGTCCGAAAGGCAGCGCTGGTATGTGTATTCATCAGGTCCATTGGAAAAAAATCGGACTGATAGTGTATGCGCTCCAATAAGCACCTCATCCACGGGTATAACATCTTCAGACACTCCCCAGCTTCCATCCCCATGAGAGCAAGTCTGAACTTGATTCTACCCTGCATCCGTCTTCTCTGCCGTGCTCCTCGATCTTGACCTGCGCCGCCGCCATAAGATGAAACCTACTGAAATGAGAGAAACACCAGCCAAGCTGCCCACTCCTCCGATCAACGCTGTCGCTCCCTGGGGAATGACACTACCCGTGGAGGCTGGGCCGTCCAGGCCATCAAGACCGTTCGTCCCGGGCACCGTGGATGGTAGATTGGATGGCTGCGCCGGCGCCGTGACGGTGACGCGTGGTAACGACACCGTCACGGTGGTCAACGTGGGTGCCATGGGAGGGGCGCTTTTGCTCTCTTGTTAGCAACATGTCTTTCGCTGGGTATTTTGAAAGCCACGGCACCAAAATATGCTTACCTCGTCTGGATTTTGGTTGTCACAGTCGATACGATGGTCCGTGTGGGTGATGATGCCCCGCGCGTTGTGCTGATTGTGGGCGTCGCCGGAAGTGCAGACGGCGTCCTTGGACGTTTTGTGGCCGTGGGCGAAGGGCTGACGACCGCTCGCAGCGGTGAAGTCAGTCTCGCTGATCTCGGGGATGCCGGTGCATGTTCACGTAGTTCCAGCGGCGGTGGCCGTGCTCTCCTCCTTACGTCGCTAAGCATGACACACGGGTTATAAAATAAACAAGGTGTAATAATGTGAAAAGAAGAGAAGTGTAAAGCAAAAAGCTACAAATGAGGTTGGAAGAAGAGAAGAAAAGAAAGCAAAAGGCGAAAATGTCCCTTGTGCTGACACTAGGTCCAACCAAGGAGGTCAATTTGAGATGAATCGACAAACAGACGTTGAGGCAACAATCAGTCAAATTTTGTCCGTCGACTGCAACAACCGCAGTCCCAGATTTGCCAGCCAGAACTAGTGCTACAAGTTTTACATCAATCAAGGGGGCGCGCGCACGAAAACGATTTTTACCCGGCAGGCATGGAGAAACGAGGCTGAAACTCCTATCTGGATATCAGGCCCTTCGCTCAGATCCGCCTCTCCCGCCTCCTTGGCGCGCGGCTTGTAGCTGGATATATGTGGGAGGTTTCTGGCCAAATTTAGTTCCCGTCCTTGGCTTTTTGTCTGACTTGGTGGCGGTCGTTGTATCTTCTGTATTATAACTTTTTTTCACTTCATTTTTGATGTTGCTTCGTCGACGGCAATGGAAAGCATCACATCCCGCAGAGAGGCACTGGAGAGACGTCTCGGGGATTCTCGGCCTGTGTCCCGCCGATTCACTACTCTAGAGGGATGGCGACTGACGCGGGACGGACTCCATCTGTTCGCGGGCTCTGCCATTTCCAGTCTGATACCTAATCCAGCGTACGATCCGGAATGGCAAATACACGAGGACGGGCCGGCGCGGTCGAGTTTGGCGCCCAACTCCATCGCTGGGCGTTCTTATACGCTCGGCGACCGTGATAGCTGGATCTCGACGGACTATGTTGCTGCTGCGCCGCGAGAGGCGTACGACAAGGGTCTTTTTGTGGACGCCAAGGCTGTCACGGACGGTGAGGACATCGAGAAAGCGCCCTCGGTGGCGGGCAGCGAGCGGCCTTTTCACGTCTTCACCACCAAGCAGAAATGGCTTGCCATTGCCATCATCGGCGTGGCTGGCCTGTTCTCCGGGCTGTCGTCCAATATTTACTTTCCGGCCTTGCAGTCCATCGCTCAGGTATATATTCTCGGCCACATGGCAGTGGATGCTGCGACATGAAGGTGTTAATATAATGATAGGATCTGAGAGTCAGCCTCAATGCTGTCTCTTTGACCATTACTTCGTATCTTGTCGTCCAGGGCATATCGCCGCTCATTTGGGGCTCGCTCTCGGATACGCTTGGTCGGAGGCCGATTTACATCTACTCCTTCTCCGTCTACATCGTCGCCAATGTCGTGCTCAGCTTTTCGCCCAATTTCGCAGTGCTCTTGATCTTCAGGGGTCTGCAGGCAGCGGGCAGCGCATCTACAGTCAGCATAGGTGAGTTTTTGCCAGTAGTTTGGTCATCGAGCTGCTACTGACTGTTTCTTTAGGAAACGGCGTGATACAAGACATTGCCCTTCCTGTCGAGCGAGGAGCGTTCATCAGCTTCTACCAAGCGAGTAGGTCGAATCTTTAGCAGCAAGCCTGTATCTCCTCCCACATAAGCTGACACGTATTCATCAGTACGAAATTTCAGCATTGCTGTCGGGCCGGTTCTGGGAGGCCTGCTTGACAACTTCTTTGGGTTCCGGTAAATTGGCTTCCCTTGACACAACTTGCTCACCTCCATGGTCTCTTCATGTCTGATGATCCGCAGGTCAATCTTCGTCTTCTTGCTGGCAGCATCAAGTCTCACCCTCATTGTCTTGGTCATATTTCTGCCCGAGACGCTCCGCACAATTGCTGGGGACGGCTCGTTGCGGTTGTCGGGGATTCACCAGCCTCTGTATTACCGGTTCAGAAAAGAGCCTGCGTACATACAGGACGGCGCCGCTGGAAGCAAACAACCACGCCCGCAAGTCACCGTCGGTACATTCGTCAAGCCCCTCAAATTACTTGTTGAGAAGGACATTCTCGTCAGTCTCCTCTTCGGCGGCGTTATCTACGCCGTGTGGAGCATGGTTGTGTCCAGTACAACGGGCTTGTTCGAAGACCGTTTCAATCTCGGCGAGATTTTGCTCGGACTCGCTTTCTTGCCCAATGGTGAGTGTGCGCAAGGACACCTCTTCCACCACTAATTCTTTTTCCTTTCAATTTAGACAAAGGAAACAGTATTAATTGCGTACTTATCCTCGTGTACTAGGCGCTGGCACAATCGTCGGATCAGCCATAGCCGGCAAGCTCATGACGCGCGAGTTTCGAAAATCCGAAGAGATTTACAAAAAGACGCATCCCGACGCAGCTTCACCGTCCAAGAAGAACCTGCCGCTGGACTTTCCCATAGAACACGCTCGACTCCGGCACGTGCCCTGGATCACGGCCCTGTTCGTCATGTCCACGGCCATCTACGGCTTCACCATGTTGCCTGCAGAGCAACTGCCGTTGGCTTCTCGTCGGGGTTGGATCGCTGTTCCCCTCCTGCTTCAATTCATCATTGCCTCGACATCAAACGCCGTCTTCGCCATCAACACGGCCTTGGTGGCCGATCTGTGTCCCGGACAAGGCGCCAGTGCCACGGCCATTAACAACCTCGTGCGCTGCAGCATCGGGGCCGTGGGCGTCGCCTCGGTGGACGCCATGCTGGTCGCTTTTGGGCCTGCGGCCACATTCCTCGCCCTGGCACTGATGTCCGTGTCTATGGCAGTGCTTCTGGCCGCGGAGTGGTCTTGGGGGATGCAATGGCGGAGTGAGCGGGAGAAGCGCCGTGCCAAGTGACGCCGTGCCCTTGACATATTGCACCCGGCTTGGCTGTCGGCTGTTTCGGGAAGCCGTTCGTTCACTTTCGTCTGCGCGAGCTGCCTCTGGCGCTCATGCCTTCCCCCCCCCCCCCCTCCTTCAAC
>JARJUA010000188.1:0-22091 GCA_030787035.1 Aschersonia sp. MBC 877
ATGCAAATGTGGGCTGTACGAGTGCATTCGACGCTGGAGACAAGTAAAAGTGCCATCGCTGCGGGCTTCAATCCATCGGCGCTTTTTCGTTCCACTTGTCGGAAAAAGCGCTTGTCGCTCACCACCGCTGTCAACTTTGTTCATGTACGAGGGCTCCAGCCAAGGCTCGAACTCTTAGATCAGACAAGGGCACTGGAATGGCCACCCTTCTGCGGCAAAACAAAACGATCCCTCATCGAGAGCCATCGACCTGATCATCATTGCCCATGACAGCGAGACCGCCGAATTAATCATTTGCGCTGTACTGGTCACCGTCAAGTCTTTGAGAAGATCTGGGTGCCCATTTGCTTCGCCTAATTAGTAAGGTGGCTGATTCTTCGCCTGCGCAAACGATTTGGAAGGGCTCTTGGGATTATGCACGGAAGCCCACATCACGAAGTTCTCCATGGGATGTCCATTAAAGTACTTGATAACAAAGGCCACGCCCGCCCCATAGGTTTCTTGTCCGGAAAGCAGCATGGGCCAAAACACTACGCGCGGCTAGCTGGGGACGCATTGTTTTCATGACGATGCGCAAAACGATTTGTGGCATGTACTTCGCATATGAGAGCGGATTTGCTGTCGCGGATTATGTGACACGGATTGGGATCTTCATTCTAAAAGGATTGAGGACCTAAAGCAACTCTGAATGCTATTTTTGGCGCCACATTATGCATTTTCTTCACAACAAGGCTTGCTGATGTGAGGAGACGGATTGACAAGCGCTGTCTTATTGCCGCCATAAGCAGCGCCAAGGAAATACTCGACGATTCCGTTCCGCCCCCGGAGTCTGTTCTTACGCATATCTAGTGCACACGCGCGCCAAGGATGGCCACTCGCCTCTCGAGCTGACCGAAGCAGGCCCCCAAGGGAAAACGAGAGTTGCCACCGCCATAGTATCCTACTTGGCAATGCCTGCATTGCCTTGATGGCTTCTGCGTCTCACTGGCCTTTCGACGGTCATGCATGAGGCATCGTAATATCACGCGCGTGGGCGTTGTTCTCATGGTCGACATGGTCAACCAGCCATGCGTCTGCCTTTGCCGCTGCCCAATATTCTCAGGTCGTCTTGAAAGGGCTTTTACAAAAGGCAGTTAGTCTTTCGGTGCCGTCCTGACGAACATCATTGGCCCAAACGTGGAACTTGAACTTGGTCAGGTCTTCAGTCGACCAGCCACAGTCAAGGAGCAGCTCAGAAGAAACAACGCTATCAGGCCAGAGGTCGACTCTGTGTACTGCCGCTCCGACTCCCAAGTCTCCAAGGCCATGTACATAGCGGAGCCGACAAAAGTGCGCATGGGATTCGCGGCATGGTAATTCGAGAAGCCCAAGTCGGTCATCTTTGTGAGGTGGCGATTGGATAAGTCATCCCAGGCAATAAGGATAGTTTCTGGTTTCAGGTGGATATGCGCATAGCCTTTGTCGTGCGTAAAATTGAGCCCGGCACTAATGTCGGCTAACATGACGGGAATTTGATGGTTGAGAAGCGGACGCAGCGACCGCATGTCATAGCGGAGCCATCCCATTAGCCACAACGTTTAGGTGTTCTCGAAAGCATTGACGATGTGAAACTATATCAGAGACGGGTCGATTATCGATAGGTAAGGTTAAAGGGGGCGAAGACGGCTAGTGAGAGCAGCATGATGTGAGGTACTGGCATGTCGATATGGATCAAAGACTTCCCAGCTTCCAAGTAACCTCTGGACTGTCCAATACTTTGCAGTGAGGCATCTCAACTTAACATACCTTGGAATCGGTGGCAAAAGTGCAATCGCGGCTAAACCCTGGCAGCTTTTTGTACACAGCGCCGTGCAAGATAACCTCAACTCAGACGTTATAGCAGTGCGAGAGGCTGGATGCACAGGCTGAACGCCCATAACATCGGCTCGAAAGCGCCTAACATGATGGTTGAATCGCCTTTTGCCTTCGTTCGTGTGCTTGGGGTGGAAAGCTCCGAGTCAGAATACCCCAATGTCAATGGTCGTTGGCGCTAAGATGGACATAAATTGCGACCGTGTTAGCCGCACGCCGTGGCCACTGTCATCGAGTGCAAGAATCGGATTCCTCGACAAAGTTGTGATTAAGAGATATCGCTACACAGGATCAACTTCGATACGGAAGTCACGGCCATTAATGCCGGGACTGTTGTCTTCTGCTAGCCGCAGGTCACAATCTTTCGAGCCATCTGATCCGGCGACTCAACGATCCGGGGACAATATGCCTTGTCGAGATCGCAGAGCAAAGAAAGGGCCTTGCGGTACACTTGACTGGCCACCTTGCCACGCCTTGTCATAACCGTCGCCATGGTCGGGCGGAAGAAAATCATATTTGTGGTTCTCTGGTATGGCAACAAAGTCGTGGACAAATTTCTCTTCGCCCCCTTTGGTTGCAAGAATCGAAGGAATCGTGTCAAGGTCGTCGGCGCAGCCGGCGGACTGCCTGTAGTCGGAAATCTGCTTTCAACGTCGGTCGTCGGGGCTTTGGAGAGCAATGCGAAATGATGTGAGAAGAAAGGGGAAAATGGTCATCCCAGACTATTTAGGAGATAGTCTCCGATGTCACTACTTCGCGCCTTGAGCAGGCCAGTAACATATTAAGCAAAGGGTCTTTTCAGAAGCGGGAAATGTAACTTTTGAATGCGACGCTCAAGCACGACCACGGCGCTTCGTCACCTCAGCAGCCCTGGGTCGCAGGATCGTGTCGTGCAGGACCCCAGTCTTGAAACGCAGACGTCACGGCGACTCGACTGCAATGGCATATTCGAAGAGCTCTCGCGCATTTGTTCGTTCCCCTTTCTTCCAATCTTCCCTAAGCGCCTTCTCCGCGCGTACAGTGTCCCAGTCTCTTCGCACCATCTCGTCAATCAAGCGTTCATAATACGCTCTGACGCAATCGGAGTCGATGCTCCAGTCGTCGTAGTCGACAATGGCTTGTCTGCTGTTCGACCTTGACGCTTTGCTGCTTGAGCAGAGCTCCTATGCCAACGCAGACGTTCCGCCACCGCTCCGCCTGCGGCTCTCCAGGCGAGGATTGTCGCAGCAGTGCCTCTGCCAGCGCTAGCGCTTTCATTTTGCAATACGCGTTGCGAACATCGTGTGGCGCTCGTCGTTGGCGGCTGCAGCCTCGAGGCCGTGAGCCGCTAGCTCGGCCGACCAGTGTGCGAGTGTTTGAAGTCGGTCGCAAATGTGATTTCGGGCGTCAGGGCTCGGAGTTTCTTGGTCAAACCATTGTAGGTCCATTTCGGGCACGCGCTAATCTGCTTAAGGTATGGTATTCGTGGCGTACATCATGAAATGGCACAATTGATGCAGTTGAGCCGTTATTTTTTTTTTTTTGGGAGCGTTGGAAGCTCGGCGCTGTACGAGGATCCGGTGTACTACGTATGGGTCGCTTCCCTGACCCACCCTAACCGCAACGTCTCTTGCCCCGGCGCGGAAATTCCACCCCACGGAGGAGCTAGATGTAAGTGCTATTAGTACAGAGCTATAAATTGTCACTCACTATGTTACCGCCTATAGTTTGATCCAATACTAGCAGTCTTATAGGATTCCTATGATAATTTAGATATTACTCTTGATACTTAGAGCTATAGCCTACATACATTGTATTAACTACCTAGGTACGTAATCCAAGTCTGAGACCTAATGTACTTAAGCAATTTGCGAGATGTAATACACTACTATAGCTATAAGTGTTGCGGGAGGTTCTTTTTTAGATACTGCCAAATCTATTTTCAAAAGAACCACTGCGCGTTCCGTAATTATATATATTGAGCTTTGGGTACTGCCCCTTGTTATAAATAGGAATTACACTGGCGTTAACAAATCGCAACACCATAGTGCCAGACCCTAAGCTTTAGAGTCCATCACACCACCTTTCTACTTGGGCATCATGGCACATGTGTTTGTAGTTGAAAAGTACTCTTTCCTGCCGAGTTAATATAATCTTTGAGAATGTCAAGCGGTACCTTATGGAGATAATTTGGTATGCCAGGGAAGCGCTGACCGCTTGGCTTGAGCATAGATGCTAGCGGTTCGGACTTGGCGATTGCGTCTATGTAGCGAACATGTCGAGCCAAGAGATCAGTGCTGGGTGGGTTGCTTAGGTACTGGGGATCAACAGTCGGAGAATCCCCCGGTTTGTTAGACGCAATATGACTGCTTTCGCAAGAGAGAGAATGTAGCAACTCACAGCAATGGTAAGGAAATTCTCCGGAAATTTAACACGAATGAGTACTTTGCCTGCACTCGAGCCTTTGAAATCAGACTATGCGGAAAAGTTAAAACAACCACTAGTAGCTTCGCTGGGGTTGAGAAGCAAGGAGCGTACAAATTCAGCGAGCTCAACCTGAAACGGTTTGGTAGTATCAAGGTGACGAGAGCCAGTGTCAAGAACAGTAGAGAGTTCCGAGACACCGATATCAGGTGTCCGGAAATCGGGAACTGGAAGCAAAGCAGAGGAATAATCGCCGCTAACAGTGAAAGGTCCGAATCAACGGGTATTGTAATCGTCCGTGGTAGCGCTCAGTAACTTTTGGAACTCAACGCATGAGATTATCTTTAGTCTTTATGGTGTCTTGGACTTCAAGGGTGATACTCGCGGAGACATGGTCTTGGAGGGTTCTGCCTGACGCTGGGATTGTCGACAACAACAGGAATTTTGTACTTCTTCGGAAGGGCCCGCGAGCCAATGCCTGAGAGCTCGAATATCTTCGGCGAATTGAAGGTACCAGCGGATATGATAACCTCGTTGCGGGCTTTCAAAGTCCACAGCTCTCCGTTCTTGACGGACTGGAATCCAATAGCAATGACTTGCCTGTTTGAGGTTGAATCGTTGAATGGTATTTTCTGAGCCACAGCATTGACAATCAAGTGCAAGTTATGTCATGCACATGCATTCGTCGTTACTTGATGAGGCCGCCGGATTTCCAGCTGCGACCGAATGAAGCCGGTACAATGAGCCGAGCTGCATCTGCATCGTTTGCCAGGCGTGCAGGGGCCTGGCAGGACAGACAGGTCAATTAGTGCTCCAGCAAAAGCTTTGATAAGTACTCATGATTGTAATGCAGGCACATACGACCATACCTACTGGAAAGCACGCGGTCCCGTCCGCTCCCGCCTCGTTAAGCCAGTAAGGGGCAGATTAGTAGTTGGGTCGGTGACGACCAGCGAACACCGGCTGTTGTATGTTAAAGGTATTGTTTTTGTCTCGAATCATGACTTTCATCCCGCAAAGACATCATAACGTGATGTCCAATATAAATATGTCGAATCGTCGAACTGGGCAAATCCATATGTTTGACCATGCCAACAGATACTTTTTTCATCTCGTGGCAGCAAGCGACGGCCAGATGGCAAAGAAGCAACATTTTATTTCGGAGGAGGAGGCAGGCAGCTGGTGGTGGCAAAGTCAAGGCCCATGGCGCGCACAATCCAGAGCGACAATGACTACGTTTGTCGGAGATTTGGGCCATGCGCAGGCAAGACAACTGAGCCCTCCATCGAGGCAAAACGCCGCATGCTGATAAGCTGTCACCCGACTCAAACGAGCGAAGTACGCGGGTGCAAATCTCCAGTACTTGCAAAGTAGCACAACGACTCTTTGGAGCGGCCACCCAAACGGCGCCGATATTTAAACGCGTCTGGTGATACAGGATCGCTCACGGACTGGCAGAGGGACGACGACTTTTGTTTTCTTGCGGCGGACGGGCCGTGCGCCACTCAGGAACTAGGGCGCCTCGCAGGCAGGTCCATGCTCTCAGAGGTCCCGCAAAATAGCGGCCTGGTCAGGCACTGACAAGCAGCAAGGGTCCTGGGGATGGCCCGGGGCAGTTGTTCGCATGCGCCCATGCAAGCTTGCAATTCCCGACTGTTCACACTTTGAAGTGGACAGACACAGTCCGTAACCAGCGACGTCGCCATTCGAACACCAAAGGAGAGAAAATGGGAGATCAAATCGTCACAAAAAAAAATACTTCTGCGAATATCTATTGACTGTGCACTTAAACGGCAAGCAGCCCGTGCTTTTCACGACATCTAATGGATGTCTATTGGAAAGGACGAAAGTACCCAAGGTAGGTAGAGAACATCGTGTCGATAATCTGTCGCTGGCCATCACAAACGACGTACAGGTTTACTGCGAAGGTCGGTGCGCACACTTTTTCGCTCCAGACTTCAGCCCGAAGGCCTGCTTCGCCAGTGCGAAGTACTTCGGTCTCGGGTCGGCCGTTTCGTTCACCCCGACGCATTTCATGTACACGATGAAACCCTTTTCGATATCGTCGGCCAGATGCTGCTCCACAGTCTTGCCAGTGTCCTCCTTCGTCTTATTGCACTGAGTCTTGATGAACCATGCTGCGCTGCCAAAATTGAACCGATCATCTATCACAAGGTCCAAGACCTTGTTGGCTGTCTGGTTGTCCACCTTCTCGCCTTCTTTGACGTTAAGGGCTTGGAATTCAGAGCTGATCTCCGGGAGTGACGCGGCGTACTTGATATTGTAATCGATCGATTGCATGTTGACGGTTCCCTGACCTGGCGTGCCCGGATGCTGGTTCCTCTTGTACTGGAACTCTACTGACTCAATGGCCATGAGAGAGATGACGGCAGCCATGACGTTGGTGTTGGTGATGTTGTATTTGGTCATGGCCTCCTCGACTCGTGGGCCGACCACATCGGCGGTGCGGCATTCGTCCTTGCCCGCCTTGCTCGCCGCGCATTTGACCGACTTTGGAGCAACTTCGCTCACAATCTTGGAAAGGTTCAATTTGTTATCGGCGGCGGATGCCATGACCACCAGAGCCATGGCGGAAACCAGAGATGCGCGCATCGTTGGTGTCGAGAAAGGGGGAAAATAAGAAAGAAAAAAAAAGGGAAAAAAAAGAAAAGAAAGAAGAAAAAAAAAAGGCGTTCTGACTGATGAAATCACTTGTAAATGAATGGCTCTCTGAGGGTGGGCGTCGAGGTCGCACGTTGGTTGATTATCGAGTTTTCAGGAATTCGGAGTCGAGGAAAGATGGGCTTTTTTAAACTGTGGTCATTGGACGTGATGCCCAGATTTGTGTTCAAGGCATGATGACTGATTCGAACGTGTTCCAATGCACGAGCGCGAAATCAAAGAGTCCGCTGCAGCATAAAAGGACGACGCAAATTTCTGAGCGAGTCGTATTACCCCGTACATGAGTTTGAGTTACATGGCAGCGCAGGCTCCATGGGCCCGGCACCCAAATTTGCGCAGGACGCCGCCCCGCTAAACCTGGCGAGCATTTACTTCTCAAGTGATTACTTGTCGTGTCATGCGAGCATTTTACGCAATCAGGCCTACCACTTGAATATGGTTTTTCTTGCTCTAGCACAGTTATCAACATTCTTATTGTCCGAATACAATGCCGATTTGACGGGGAAAACACGGCCGACGCCTTTGGATGCGATGCCTTGGAACGCAATGACGTTTTCGAACACGACGATGCCTTGGAACGCGACGGCACGACATGAGCGATGACATGAAGAATACATACATATGTATGTACTCGCCAAAGATAACAGAGCAGTACTGGCCTAAGGCTAGCGTCCCGTGGTAATCGTTTTCTGGTTAAGGTGAATTGGTAAGGGGGAGAATGTCAAATCCACAGGTCAGGCCCCATGTTTGGTCGTTAACATGCGACGCGAGACCCACTTGTGCCAATTCATGCCACTTATTACCCAGCCCATCATCCTTCTGCAATTCCGGGCCTGGAGTCCATTGACATTGACCACCGCTCGCCATAGCCACAGTGAACATTGCCTCGTGCATAGGTTCATTCTTCCCGATAGACATCATGCCTGTATTTTGCCCCAGGATGATCGTCGCGCAAGCCTCTGTGTCCATGCCCGTACACCGACTCCCGAAGAGTGTGCCCTCGCCCTTGCAAATCACCCTGTTCGGGATAGAGTCCACGCCGACGCAGCTCAGGTACCAGGAGTTCTACGACATCCTCGAATGTGCCGGGCGTCGTGACGTATCCAACATTGAAGCCATCCAGGTCCCCCTCACGCATCCAGCTTTCCATGTCATCCGCGACCTCCTTGGCCGTCCCCACGGAAACAGGACCAAGGCCACCGATGCAAGCCTTTTCGGCGACTGCGCGTGGCGTCCACACTGGCACGTCCGCGGTCGCCGTGGTGAACGATTCCAGCAGGCTCCGGACTTTGTTCTGCTCGACTGAGTCGTCCGCACTAAGCTCGTGGTCCAGGGGGAACTTGGACAGGTCGATCCCTGTCCACCCGCTGACGAGGACTAAGCCGCCAATGACGGATGCGTATTTCTTGGCCTCGGATAGCTTCGCCTGCGCCTCTGCTGCAGTGCTGCCGATAATGGGTGTGAATGTGGCGAAAAACTTGAGCGACTCAGGATCTCGCCCCAGCTTCTTTGCTTCTTCCCGGATTCTGGCCACCTTGGGCTTCAGGAGGCCGGGTGAGTGGGCAGACACGAAAATGCCCTCGCCGTGGGTCGCGGCAAAGGCAGAGCCTGCCGACGAAGTACCCGCCTGGAAAAGGAATGGCGTCCGTTGCGGCGACGGGTCCACGATATGCCGACTGTCGATGTGGAAGAACTTTCCATGGTGATGAATGGTCCGTATCTTGTCGGGGTCGGCGTAGCTGTCATTCAGGGGCTCGGGGGATAGAGCATCGTCTGCCCAGGATCCCTCCCAGAGTCTACAGCGCGAGCGAGTCAATCATCAAGCGCCTCGCGCGGATTGTGTAATTTGCATGCGAGCCCATCTTACTTGTACAACACGCGCAGGTACTCGTCTGCTTGCTCATATCTCTCATCATGTGGCGTGGGATTATCGATCCCAATGGCCCTGAATGCAGCTTTCTTCCAGGAAGTCACAATGTTCCAGCCAACACGGCCGCGCGTGAAGTGATCAAGGGAGGAAAAGCGTTTGGCGAGCAAAAAGGGCGGCTCAAATGACGTCGACGCCGTGATGGCGAAAGAGAGGTTCGTGGTCACAGCAGCCATGGCGCTGATTGGCTTCACTACGTGTCAACAAATCTGCAGAGGGTGTCGATGGGCTCATTTGTAGCCTTACAATGGTAGGGTCGGTCATGGGCCATTGCGCAGCTCGACGGATGCAATTGTCCAAGCTGCCCTCGTAGGTATCATAGCCGCCGTAGGTGTCGGCCAAGAAGAGGGCATTGATACCGCCCTTGTCCAGGAGCTTGGCAAGCTCGATCCAGTAAGTCAAGTCTCGCTTCGTCGCCGACTTGTCGGTGGGATTCTGGCGCTAGAGTTGGTACGCCAACCGCGATCTGCAAGACAGTTTTGCTTACCTTCCACTGGCCTGGGGAGAGATGGCCCACTGTAGACATGTCGAACGCATTGAGTATGATCTGCTTCTTCAATCCAGTCACCTGAGCCGCAGGTTGACTGCTCGAGGTCCCCTCCGAAGCCATCCTCAGGATTGTACAACGATTGAGGTGGTACAGAAGCGCCTGATGTGCAGTCTCGTCACTGTTCGTTGAATGCCAACGACTCGAATAAAAGCTGTCTCAGGATGTTGAAATTTTTTTTGACAAAGGCCATCCATCTCATTGTCTCCTTGTCCTACGAAGTGCTTTTTGAAGGTGCAGGCGATGGCCCGCTCCCGCATTTTAGAGATCTTGCGTCATCCTGGATCAGGATGTCACAATGGACTGCTGCGCTGTCCGCAGTGGGCGGACTGGCAGAAATCAAGATCAATACGTCCAATGTTGGTCCACACCAATACAAAGCGCCGATAACGGCTGTTGTTTCGTGAAGCCAGGTCCTGCGATGCTTACTTGGCCTAGTGCGACGGGGCGATCATTCTTTGCCTTCAAGGCTCAAATTTGGCGAGATTCTGGCTGAGAGCGTTCAGGCAGGATCGTAAGACATGCTATGTGGTCGCCTCGGAAATCTTCCTTCGTTCGAAGAATGCATTTGGGCATTCGCTGGTAGGTAGATTTGCGAAGGCGTTTCTGGAGAGCGCGGCCGAGCCGCCAACTAGCCTCGCGGCGTCCAGGCTCTGGCACTTACATACAAAACATTCGTCGCGGAAACTTATACACGATACTCATGCGACTAAAAGACGACTCGCGAACTGTTTTCCTATATTTATCCAAGACAAGATTACATCTTCCCCGTCGAGAATGTGTATGACATGCTGCGGTGGATGTTTTCGGGCGGGTGACAGAATGTAAACCTTTTAGCACCTTGACTTTCTGTCCATTTTAGGGTCTTATGTCGACTTGCCTGGGGAATAAGCCCCGACAGATCTGGTGCTTCTTCAGCTGCCGCTCTATCCTGGGCTGCCAGTGCAAGTGGGCCTCCCCTACATACATCCTTATGGTGAGGATATAATGCGTCTGAAGCATCACGAGCGTCTGGCGTGGAACGATCTGCCTCCTACCTCCTGTTGGGCTTCCCATGGCGCTGCAGAACATCTGTTGGGTCGATATGCTTCTTCTTTCGCTTCCTTGGCATCAGCGGGCAAGCCATTTCTCATTCACTACCGAAGCAATAAAAGTCGCCGTCACTTACACTTCCCCTCGACCATTTTCCGTCATCTCTCGTCACCATGGCCACCGACGTGTCTGAGATGACGTGCAAGTCAATCGACATGGAGGGCTTCGACTCCACCCTCACTATGTAAGGGGTGGCTTCAATGCGCACAATCGTAGTCCTCACTACTCCGCATATGTTCAAAGTATGCCGGACGCGTCGGCCACGTAGCTGGAGGGGCAATCAATCTTCATGCAATTTTTCACGCACGCCACTAATCTGGTAGCGCTTACAGCAGTGCACCAGGAGGAGACCAGAACCAACGGGGCCTCACCTTGGTGGACCCCAGAAGGTGTGCGGCTTACGAAGCAGACTGGCCACCGGCCCTGAACATGTAGTCTGTGTCATTGCGGAAAAGGTCAAGGGCAATTGTCTCTGTTTTGCACGACATGCCAGGCACGAAACGACTATGAAGTAAGAAATTGCCGTTCCAAGTGCCCGGTCTATAGTTGCGCAGCAAATTGAAGGGCGTTGCAAAAGGTCGACAGGGATTCCACGACATTTGCTACTTTCCCCTTCATCTAACAGATACCTCGCGCTTTATTGCGTTGAATGCCTTCATCAAGCCAAATTATCAGTGATTCCCTATGCCATATCAGGCGGCAAAAAAAAGCCGTAAATATCAACCGACGGCAACTCGAATGTCCTTCACGCCTTGAATTATACTGCTATCGTCAAGGGCCGCAGAATGACCCTGCAGCTTATCTCCCACGACTTTCGCTCGGAAGATGATATCGAACAGGGGAAAAGATGATGCTGCTCGAACCTGCCTTGCCCCCATCAAGATCCAGACCACGCCACCAGAGATGAACAGCAAGCCAACAGCCTGTATGGCGACAAAGCTTGCAAACATTTTCGGACTGACACGCAGCTTAACGTGGGGCTCGACTAGAGACGCCTGGGTGTAGTACTCCGGAGGTAATCTCGATATGGTTTCATTCGGCTTGACCTCCGTGTTTCCATAGTTATTAGCGTTGAAGAGCCAGAACGGGTACGTAAGGATGCTTTGAAAATTCTGGCTCATGACGCCCCATGTTGTCGGGTCTGCAAGCGCTTTCTGAGAATTCCAGAAACTCTGAGCGATAGACGACGGGGGTGGCAAGTCGGCGTCACTATAGTTGAGGAGCCAGCGAAGAGCGTCTTTGTAAGCGGGCAGATCCACTCTAATCGCCGTACTTGGGTCCTTTCAAGCGCAGAGTGTTAGTGAATACTCACAAGTTGGAAGGTTGGGAAACGCCCTTACCGTTGAATCGTCGATACTCGTGATCGTGAAGTTAAGTCTTGAAGACACAAAAGACGTCTGCAAGCCATAATAAGATACTTCGGTGGTTATATTTGGCAACGAATGTCCTACGGTGCAGGCTCCTTTAGCTATACCCTTTGGGCATACGAAAATGCCTATGCGACTTTAGCTGCTGTTAAGCCTTTCAATCTCTCGCGTCAACGTACCAGCCATAAGCGTACTGGGGCTCGTTGGTTTATTCTTGAGACACAAGCGCATCCCGATGAAAGTATCGTTTCGTCCAAAAGTATCACAGTCGGCGTCCGTGAATACCGAACTATTCTTCATGGGCCCGGAGAAGTCAGCCTGGATGGATTGGGCATGTTTCACCCTCACAAGAGAATAATCGGCGTGATGTCGCGGCACCCAGGGTATCACTCCCGACATCCCTCCAGTGAGCAGATATGACATGCATGGTGCGATGTTACATTTTCGTGGACGTGTGGCCGTAGTGAACAAAGGGTTCAGAACCAACGTAAATGCGTGAGCTAGGTGGCTGAATGGGATTGTTTCATACGGGTAGTTCGGCCGCAAATCATGCAAATAAGCTCGATATGGCTGCACATATGAGCCATTAAAGGGACCAACGCCTGCGGTTACTGGATAAGTGAAAGCCGTATCGTATACCGTCACGGAAGAGGTGTTGACTTTTCGCTCGCTAAGTAAGCCACGAGGACTCATGCAAATGGCAAATGCCTCTTTGGCTTTGACTTACAGAAGAGCAGGAGACCAGAGACCCAGATGAAGACTGGTAGTACCAATCTATGTCCGTTAGAGACGACGAGAAAAACGAAAGCCTGCTTTTCATTTCTTACCTTACAGCGGCCCATGCTTTCGTTGATGGCAAGGGAGCTCTGGACTTGAGGATTGCCCACAATCCCCATGGACTTGTTGAGGGAGCTAAGGAAAGCAGTGTGACATACGGCAGTCCACGCGGCTGAGCCATGCCATTCCAGTGGAATAGAGTGAAGGTGTTGTTGAGAGCGACACTCAACAATAAGCCCAAAAGACCTGTCGCCGTTCGGAGGATGGCTAGGATGGTGCTGGCGTCCGTCTTTAGGAGGTCGCTCAGCTCCAGTCCCTCACGCGAACTTTTCTCTGCGGCGTATGTTGCCTGCACGTAGATGATGACTACAGCCAATAGTCCAAGAGAAAAAATTATCAGGGCGAGCTGTAGCCAAAGGACGTGGAGCTTTGACCATTTTCTCTCCGACGCTGTCTCTGTTGCCCTTCCTGACTCGTCGGCATCATTAGCGCTCTCATCGTGACTCTGGATGCGTTTGAACTCGACACTCGAAGACTTGACAAAATCTTTTTCAGTTGGGGGTCCTGTGGCCTCCATTCTTGTTAAGGAACTCATCTCTGAAGATGAACAGTCTGGCGTAGCTCTGGCGCAGACGAAGACGGGAGATGAGGAAAGCAAGATGAGAACAGGGGGCGCCCGAGAAAAAGAGAAGATTGGTAGACAAGTATTTGCAGTGCTTTCCCGCGGGCGATGGACCATATTAACTACTGCCGCAAGGACGCTGTGTATTTATCTGCTATTTTGATGGCTTGCGCCGCTCCTTTTAGTAACCTGAAGGCTGTCCAAGGCATTCAGGGCTGTACGACGCGAAAAGTCAGATGCTGCAGTCATGGTGGTAAGTCCAGTCAAGAATGCGGCACAATCAAGACAATGACATGCAGCCAGGTCTTTTTTTATTTGGCAAGGCTATATATTGCAATACCAATCAGAACGCGCTCGCGCATCTCGCGAAGCATTGAAGCTGAAAATCCTGCCACGGGACGAAGCAGTAATGCACCTTGATTGGCAGGCCTATCTCGGCGAAAACACGCCGCTATGCTCCTCAAGGATCCTTAGTCCTGCAAAGTAACGCAGGTCAGCCGCTACGAGCTGTTACTTGCTATTTTGGGCAGGCTGTCATGAAAACCGCGCGTGGGGGCTGGATTTCCTTTGCATGCAAAAACGCGAGACGGTCTTCCCAGTGGCGGAGAAGTCGTGGTATGAGTAAGATGACAAGGCTTTCCAAAGAAAGCCTCGGGCTGTCTACTTTGCGCCTGGGCTTGGTGTAGAGATGAGAAGTGTTGACGACAAGGCACCCTGCGGCGATGTCACAGACTGAGAACGCTTTGCTCGGCGCACCAATTATAAGACCGTCCTCATTCGCCGCGCTATGTGTCTTGCGTCCAGGATTTAAGAAACACAGCTTCTATCAGCACGGATCTCCTCATACCTGACTCTGAGCTATGGCTGTCCGCATCATTTTTCGTTGGCTGCTATGCCTTTCGCCCCTTCTTGCCAAAGTGGCCGCGGGTACCATTGCTCCCCCCCTCCCGGCCTGTTCGGAGTGGAACTGACCATGCTGACTGACCGACACTCTTGCTAGAGTCTGTGACCCGAGCGGCTGGCTTCGCTCCAGCGGTCTTCACAAATGGAACTATCACTGCTACTGCCACCTCAGAGAAAACATGCACAGGCTTACCTGTGTGGACATTTGCAAGTCAAGGATGTTCCCTTTGGGGACCTTATGGAACAGTCCTGGGATGGTGGGATTCAGTCGACGAGGTGGGCCTGGGAGGCATGGAGTCGCCGCCTTACCAACCACGCGTGACCGCGACGGCGACCATCATCACTACCGTGGAAAATCGCCTCAACGCGACGACCGTGCGGACTATCATGCCAGCTGACTGGACGCCGCCCGCCACCAATGCCCAGGGCACCCGAGTTCAGTCACTTACGTACTCTTCTGGGGGTCGAAACCACACAACAACAATGTAAGATGCAACAAGATAGGTCTCCTCTCCAGCACGTACTGATGACCAGCATGTAGCGCCTTCCCAACCCCGTTTGTTGTGTGGCCAGATAAATATACATACACTGGCCAAATCACTGGAAAAAACTGCCAGCCCGTCAACACGATGGTCACCACGAGAATAACAAAGCCAACACCTCAGTTCAGACAAGGGGACAAGTTTTCCTTCTATGAGGCTATGTATGGCAATACAAGCTCGTTCATTGACCCAAAGGGTCTCTTCGCATCCGAGGGTTATGGGGTAGGACCAGGGACCTGGCCGATGGTAGAGTTTCCCTTTTTGTGGCCCGACGATCCTGCTCTGGAGTGCCTCTATCATGACTACGGACCCTTGTATGGGGGCGGTATGACGAATTGGCAAATTGTGACTGCTACGCATCATGCTTAAGAAGAAGGCCAATCCAATGCCATGCGCTGAAAGGGGACGTACTTGGCCGCAGCTAGCTTGGTCTCAATCGGTCGGGGTCGGCGCGGAAAGCTGCGGTTGAAGCAATCAGAATGGTGGAATTGAGCGTCTCCTCTGTAGTCTGAGATTCAGGAATACGAATGACGCGGCTATTGATGTATTTGACTGCGGGAGGGCGCATGGCGAGCTGCCGTCGTCGGATCCGGTTGCGGGCTCGTCGTCACAAATACGACCAATCTGCCGATATGGAGCCTGATTGATACCCTGACAGGCCTCGTCGCTGATTGTGGTCTTGAAAGCTCGGGCCAACAGAGGAAATGGGAGGCGTCTAGAGGGCGGGTTCGGAAGGCACGGGCCCTAAGCCCTCACTGCGGCAGAATTGTTTTAGTGCTTAGTTCGGGCTGCTTGGGAAGGGTCCAGCACCACAGCACATTTAGTAGCTTCGACACAGCAAGCGCCGTCGAACGACAATTTGGCACTTTTGCCATGACTTTTGACGGCCTATTCACCATCGTCCTCAATCGTTCAGGCGGGAAGAAAGCTGGATAGCGAGAGGGAAGAGTTCCTGCCGTGCTCGGTTGGTCTCCATTTCCTCGCGTTGCATAAGTACTCGGCGAAGGACGGCGCTGGCCCCCCGCAGCACGCAACTCTCGTTTCCCCTCACTTACGCTCTCCGCACCATTGGAACATGCCGCATTCCATCATCGAAAAGGTCTGCCTTGTCGGTGCCAACGGCACTGTTGGGGCTGTCATTCTCGAAGCACTTATTCATTCCGGTAACTTCGACGTGTCGGTCCTGCGCCGATCCAATTCTTCATCGTCTCCTCCTGCTCGCGTCAATGTCATCGCCGTCTCGCCCACCTTGGACCTTGACGAGCTGACCCGGTCGCTCTTCGGGCAGGACGCCGTCATCGCCGCCTTTCCTCTCAAAGACGTGCAGGAGCACCTCCGCCTCGCCGAGGCCGCTTTCCATGCCGGCGTTCGTCGCTTCATCCCTGCCGACTACGGCTCCTGCGACGCCGCGTCCCCGCAAGCCCAGCACCACTTGAAGTTATACAGGGACAAGACGTTGGTGAGAGTCAAGTGCGAAGAGCTGGCGCAGCAAGCGAGCGGCACCAACAACCCATTTTCTTGGACGTCCATCATTTGCGGCCATTTCTTCGATTATGGCCTCGAAAGCGGACTGTTACACTTCGACATTCATCGACAAGAAGCCCAAATATTGGATGAGGGGAACATTAAGGCATCGGCGAGCACATTAGGACGCGTCGCCGAGTCAGTCGTTCGTGTTCTGCAGCGACCTGACGTAACGAAGAACCGTCCGGTGTATGTGCAAAGCTTTTGTCCCACTCAGCTGCAAATCTTGGCGTCTCTCGAGCAGGCCACGGGCGGTGATTGGCGAAGAGAGCACTTGGATTCGAGTGTCTACCTGGAGAAGAGGAGCGAACGGGCTGTTGCAGGGGATCACGACGCCATAGAGGACGTTGTCTTTGTGCTGGGCACAGTGGACGCTGACTGGACCAAAAAGGAGCATTTTGCCATGGACCTGCTGGGCCTGCAAGATGAAAAACTAGACGAGGTCATTGCAAAGGTGGTGGCGGACCACAAGGTGAAAACGTATGCGGAGCCCAATGTGAAGTAGAATCCTGACCTGCGCATGAGCAGCCCTTGCAAGCCGAGCACGATAATTCATAGGCTGTCAAAAATGCTTGAATCTGGCATGTCTGCCACATCCTATTGGACATGAAGCCGTTCGAGAGTTGACAAAGCCGATGCGCACGCCAGGTCTTTCTGCTTGGTCAGGTTAACTATGCCGAGATGACCTGGTATGGACATCGGCCACCTCGGCCTTTTGTGGCCCCGAAGATCAGATCAGCCTGATGGTGGCACGTCAAAGAAGGTGTAGCCGACTAGCCTTGTGACAGTGACTTTGTTACGCCATATGACCCCCTAATCCTGCCGTGACAGATAGCGCCTGGCTCGAGCACGGGTCTGCCCTTCCTTCCCGCCCGACCCTGTCAGGTACTGGATTATCACAAATAGTACTCCATAACGCTCCAGCATACAAAATATGAGCGCAACTTTCTATGACACAGCACTGTCACCTCAGCAAGACCACAGCTGACTCGAAGACATCGCGCGCATGATCGAATCCACTAAAAACTCATGCAGCCTAAAAATTGCCTATTTTGGACTCGCGAGTATGATCGACATGTTTGATAGAGGTAAAATTAAAATTTAGCACGCGTCATGCGAGCTGGCCCCCTCCGCTGAACCGCTGGATTCAGCCGAGCTAGCCACACGTCGAAAATCGTCATCCTGTCAATTCCCTGTCCATGGGACAACATCGTTTACGGCATGCATTTAGCTCAGCATGATGATTACCAGAGCTTTGCATGTGGTGCATTCAGAGCATTGCGAGATTGTATTATATTGTATATTTTAGCCCTTTGCTTAATCTTTCTTTTTCAGATCTCTGTATGATATTATATCATTACGCTATACTATATTATAGTATGGTATAGTATAATATAATTAGTATAGTATAATGCAATGCTCTAATAGTAAGGATCCTGGCGTGGTTAAACTCTAAGAGCTACGTCGAAGGAGGCCTTTGGGGATGCAGGAGCTCTTTCGACGAGCACCCTCTTTGGCAAACGTGCTGGGGGTCTTGTCTACCTCACCTCTCGACGGCCTTGGCGGAGTCGAGACCGACTCATGCCCGGCATGGTGTCCGTGTTGATCGGCAGTCGATTTCTTTTCTCCTTCATCCTTTGGCACAGCCGGGAGAGGCTCGTGGTCGGCGTCAACAGCTTGGGGCCGGGCGGCCACGCCAGTATTCAAGTGCCTGGGCATGCAGTCTGCAGAGGCACAGACGACCGTTTCATCGGACGGGATTGGTGGCGAGGGGTCGGTGACGACGGACTGGATGATAAGGACGTATCGGCAGCACGAGTTGACGCACCAGTTGGCCTTGTCGACGGAATTGCATCGAGTGGCGCAGTCTGGGGGCACGGGGCCAGGTAGGATAGAACGGCTGGCTGAGGCGACGGACGGGTCATTTGGTCGCGTGGGGTTGAGCTCTGATTTCAGGAAGTCGCCGCACAGGGGGACGCACTCCTTGTCGCCGGCGGATCGGCAACTGCCGGCACATTCCGAGGGCAAGCGGGCTAGCGGCGGCGGCTTATTGTATTCAGTGCCGTGACCGGTCGGGACGCCTTCCTGTTCGAGGTTGGCGTTGGTAGGGCCGGGAATGACGGTCGGGGCCTTGTGTTGTTTGCCGCGGTCGTTGTTGGGATGAGGAATCAGACCCGCCGGGACTTTGTGATTCTGGTCGGCTCCATCGGGGCCGACGGGAGGCACAGCCGGGGGCGCTTTGTCTTTTCGGTCGGCATTATCGACGATGGGAGAGACGGCTTTGTCCTGCGCTGATTGGGCTCTGACCGGGCCTTCCTGTGGCATGAAAGGTCCATCCTGTTTTGATTTCTGTTTCCGGTCGACGTCGGGACCCGGGTCGGGAACGACGACCGGGGCTTTGTTCTGGTTTCGGTCGGCCTTGTCACGCCCTACCGGGAGGAACTCGGCTTCGTCCTGTTTCTTCTCGTCAACGCTGGGGCCGGGAACGACCCCGAAAGCGTGATTCTGGTTCCGGTCGGTCTTCATTGGATCGTCATTCCCACCGACAGGACCAGGTGAGAACGGTACTCGGTCCACACCACCCCCAATGACGGTCGTGACCCTGGGCTTCGTGTCCATGTCGAGTCGGCCGAACTCCTTCTTGTCCTCGACTTTCGGGACCTCGTTCTCTTTTCCGTGCTTGTGGTCGGGACCAGTGACCACGGCCAGGGCCTCGGTCTTCTTCTCCTTATCTATGTCGTTTTGGACGTCGGGCCGGTGTTGCTTGTCCTGGGATGGCGGCAACAGGGCCATGTATGAGACGACGCTGGGCGAGAGGACCGTGTAGTTGACGGAATAGAGGGCGCGGTCGGCGATCCTGTCGACGCAGAAGTCAACACTCTTGCCGCACAACTCGGGCTTCGCTACGCCCTCTGGGGCCGCCAGGCAGCCCTGTACGAGAACGTGTACGTGGTCCCGGCGGGAGACGCACTCGTCGAGACGCGGCAGCGTGCACGTCTGCTTATCCCGCTCGAGGCCATTGGCGCACTCGGACAGACTCCGTTCGCACGCCGTCTGTGACATGGCGCGACCGCGGCAGAGGGGCCCGGCGAGCATAGGGACGTCATGACCAGTCAACTGGCGCGGGTGCAGCCCTTCATCCTCGACCATGCTGCCCACCAACTGCGCGGCGCAGAGCCGGATCATGGTCGGGCCCATAGCGTCCTTGTGACACTGGCCAACGGCCAAGTCGCACGTCTCGTAGTATCCCTGCCAGGCCAGGCCGCTGGCGTCGTTGCCGGCACACATGTCAAGGTGGGTCGTCGTCTCGGGCCGGGTCGGGGCGCTCTCTTCTGGTTTCCGGTCAGCGGCAGGGGAGAAATCGATTTTAGACTCGGGCACCAGGAGCATCAGTTCCAGCGTGACGTTTTGCGTGAGGCACATCTTGAGCGAGCTTTCCGACACCTTAACCTCGTTCAGCCGCATCTTGGCGGCCGGCCACTTCTCGACCATGCACTTCTTGAGCACCATAGCACAGGCTTCCAGGACCGTCCGATTGGTCTGATTCTCGCAAATGTCTTGGAACGTCGTCTTGGCTGCCTCGTGGAAGTCTAAGCAGACGGTCCGGTACTGGTCCGGCGACGCTATCTTGTCGCAGGGCTTGGGTGAGAGGTCGGCCTCGACCTCGAGCACGTCGACCGGGGGCGTAGCCACGTGGTTGGTCATACACGCCGAAGGGTCTCGTCCGTCAGCGAGGGCGGCGGCATCACATGATGTGATGACGGGGTTGTCTCGCAGGGCCTCGCCGTTTCGGTCTTTTCGGAGCTGGTCCTTGGCGTCCGGCAACTCTTGTTCTTGGTCCATGCTCCCCGAGGCGACGAAACCGGCATTGTCCATGCAATGTTCCAATTTGCGCTTGGCGTCATCCTTGTTATTCCAGGCATACATCTCGAAGCATGTTATCAGGTTGCCCCGGCAAGTATCGAGATCGCGCCCCAGGGTCTCGCATCGCTCCTGGTTAATAAGCGTGGATGCGAAGAACGAGGCCACACAGTTTTCCATGTCAGTATCCGATGCTTTGTGTTTGAGCGGGGGGGCGAGCTGCTTGCATTGCGTCTCGGCGATCAAGCGGTCCTGGTCCTGGCCTTCTTCGGAATCCGTCGAACCGCCCGCCCCGACGCTGTGCCCCGGGCCTTGGGCTACCGGCGGACTCCACAGAGAGAGCAGCTGTCCGCTCCCGGGCCGCGTTATAGACTCTTCCTTAGGTGCCGCTTGGGGCCGTTTCAGACATTTCTGGAGCATGTCTGTCATGTTTTCGGCCCTATTCCAGGCGTTTTCCCGGAAGCATTTGTCGACTTTGGCCTTGCAGTCGTCGGAATGTTGCTGGTTGTCGGCTTGTTTCTGGTCAGTGCCACTCCGGCATTGTTTGTCCTTCAGTTCCCTGGCCGCAAAGGACACACGTTCGCAATTTTTCAGGTCGGCTGTGTCACGATAGCCGGATTGGTCTCTCGCAAGATACTCGCATCTAGTCTTGGCTTCGAGTACTTCGTCCGGATAGCCACCGGTGGCTGTGGCCACTCGCTTCATCAGGTCATGCGCGGTTGCGCATTTTCCGGAAACTCTCCATTCTTTGGCACAATTGTGTAGAGAGGGGTCCTGGGCGACGAACGAGAGCGCCGAGCCCGCGAGGGCCAAAACGGCGAGTCTCATAATTTGTTCTGTTGGTCGGCGACGATGATTGGGGCCCAGGACCTAATGCAAACGGTCGGTCGGTCGGTCGTTCGGGCGTGGTTGAGTGATGGGATCCCCTGTACCGAGTGTGTGGATGAAGAACGAGCGCTTCCCTCTTGGCATCGACCAGAATCGATGAATAGACGGCATGGCGGTTTATAAGACAATCTGCTACCAGTCTCGTATCGTCTCGCTGCGAAAGGGACGCCAATTTCGTTCCTCGCGCTGGCATGGCCAATCATCATCTTGTTCGTAAAGCCAGCTCCATGGCCGTTGTATTTCGATCCACATGATACGAGCCCACCGGCATCGTGAAATGTCATCGTCCAGAGAAACGGTGGATATGGCATGGGAATAAAAAAACATCATACCATGTTGTTGATGACAATCATAACACAGAGTAGCTAGTCATAGTACCCATCCATGTCACGTGAGCCAATCTAGTTAGTGGCGGCCCTTGAAGGTACGAGTAGGGGATTTTTTTTTCTAAGCATTTCCGACTCATGTCAGACTCTATATTGGTAATTAGCGATCGTTTTTATGCTCCTTGTCCCTGACAACAGATGTGTGAATGCATTGCCTCAACCCCGGCAGTTAGAGTTATGCGGTGGATATGGCATGTGGAATAAAAAAACTTCATACCATGTTATTAATAACAATAATTATACAGAGTAGCTAGTCATAGTACCCTACCATGTCACGTGAGCTAATCTATGTAGTTAGTAGCGGCCCTTAAAGGTACGAGTAGAGGGCCTTATTTTTTCTAAGTATTTCCGACTCGTGTTAGACTCCACATTATAATTAGCGATTGTTTTTATGCCCCTTGTCCCTAATAACAGATGTGTTGATGCATTGCCTTAGGGTGTGATCCAATACGGCGAGTTTGAACTCGACGGCGCGCGCCGCGGGTACTTCAAGGAACAACGGAAAGGCGGGGCAGCTAGAAGGTATCATCAAAAGTAATAAGGTAGGCATGCCAGTCGAGTTCCAACTCGCCGATTAAATTTGCGTGGGTAAAGTAGACTTTTATGGTGAAAAAGCGTGTAAAAAAGCCCGCTAATTTCCTTATATAGGGCCTCTACTAGCGTGGTATATTGGCAAGAGAAAACGCTCAGCGCCCCACTAAACGGTAGGTAACGGAGGC